>JAQFVV010007889.1:0-51752 GCA_028023455.1 Epiperipatus broadwayi
TATAGATATATTATTATGATTAGTGGAATTTATCATCTAGTACCTAAACCTTGCTATATAACATAACACATTATTATTATCTATCAAATGAAACAACGAGACTTGATATTTTAAATGTATGTGCAAGATTTATTAAATTAGCTTAATATAAATATAAATAGAGCAATGGCGTTATCTGTCACTATAGCCTCACGCTTTCTTTCCATTAAACCCTCTCACAGTAATACAAATCAAGCGTACTTATTTAAGTTACGCTGCAATGACAAATAACTAATAGTTTTGTTTATTGGGCGTAAGCATTTATAAGTCAATAGTTAATACGAGAAATAAACATGATTTTTGATAGCATAAGAATAGGGGCTGTTTCCAGTTATTAAGTGTGACATTTAGTAAAGATGGCACTTACTGATTCATTGATTTTATGGTAATGACATTTGACAGAGTAACTCAATATCTGCATTTGCGAAATAAATACGTGTGTGGGACATGAGAGATGGTTTAGCAAAATGAGTAATCAATTGAATATTAATAGAAAATATACAAATTTGTGATTAACTTTTTAGCAAAATCATAACAAGTATGATTTAAAAGAGCATAGATAGGGTTTAACTAGAAGGAAAAGTGGAGGAGCGGTCGCGTGTCTATTACGGCGTATTTGTTGAAACTACTCTAGGATCGAAGAACGTGCTTCAACTCATGTGAATCGAAGAAAGATGACTGACTTAACTGCAAACTTCAGGCAGAGTCGAGTCATAAGATGAAGAACGCCTTTTTGGTAGTTGCTATGGGCCCAGAATGTTTCTTCCGGAGCAGTCCCCATGCAATCATATATCTAGTGCCGAAGAAATCCAAGTGGGATTACCAACCCTGTTCTTGGACGTGCAGAGTAAGATCTGGGGTTCGGGTCTTACCGAGACCCCATGGAATGAAGCACTTAAAGATAGATATGGTAGAATCTATGAGAAGGCCTGTATATACGCATCGCTTAAATTGATACCATATACAAGCTTTAATACTAAGACATGGAAATTTATTACCTATCTGAATTAACAACTCTTCGCACTGGTATGATTTAAAATTTAAAAAACTCGAATGGCCATGCAATAGTTAAATTAAGCTGGTATTAGATGATTAAGAATGATGGAATCCCCTCCCTGTTAATCAGCATTTAAATGACAGATATCTATAACTTCTCCACAACGTCATAAAATGGTAGAAATAATATTATTTTTTTTGACGCGCTTTTGAAAATACATTATTTTATTATATATATAAGACGGGAGACGGGGATAAATCATTTCTAAAAAGGAAAATATTATAACTTTAATTCACATCAATCATGTCAAAGATTTATGATACATTTGCACTGTTCTTACTCAATATTAATAAAAAACATTTCTAAGAAAAAAAAAAAATTTGTCTTCTGTTTTTAAGTAGTAGAACATTCGGTGGCAAGAATTATGTCTGACTCCTTTATTTTTCTCTCCCAATAACTGGCAAGCATTTATTGCTATATAATAACTCAAATTTATTTTTACTAAAACAAATCATTTTCCCCCCCCAATGAAAGCTTTTTGTGAATTTAGGGATGGCCACTGACATATTATTCAACATATAAAGTAATCATGGAAATCATGAAATATTGCGCATAGAAACGAGAATTAAGAAATAATAATTATTTAAATAGGGGTTTATAACTGGTTGGAAAGCTAGTGGAGAGTTATATAAAGAGTTTGAAATATATTGAAATCATAAGGTAAAGTTTACAAAGTATTTACACGATATTAATTATTAAACACTATATTTAGAGAAGAGGGGAATTACTTGATATGAAATTTGGCAGTAATTCGGCATGATTACCTTGGTATAGTCTCAGTTGGTTTCTTTTGGTGGTGTTTGAATTTCCTTGGGTGACTAGATCTAGTTTAAAAGGCATGACTGTTCAGGCAGGTATTTAAGTTTATTGTTCATAAATCAGGATATCTTTATCGGGATCCTTGAAGTGATGGGTCTCCCTAGGAGAGACCGCTCTTGAACGGAGTAGCTAGTGGGAAGAAGTTCCTTAGCCTCGGTACATTGAAGTTTTTACAGGTCAAAACGAACGTGGATTTTACCTCTGCCACTACTTTCCTTCACTTTCTAATCCTTTTTAGGTCAAAATAGCTCAGGTTTATATCTATGCCAAGGTATTCAAGCACGTCTTTTTTTCATCTCTTTCAGCTAATGAAAATGCTCCACTTTTAACTTAACAAAAATTTTGTGTATTGACTTTGGAAGACGCAATTGAGATATGGTTTGCATCGAAATAGTTTTGTAACATCATTTTTACCATAAAAGAAGTAACTCAATTATTTTAACTTCTACTTTCAACTTTAAGTAAATGTTTAATGTAAGCTATTTTTCAAATCTAAGTCTTAGGTTTCCCTCCTTTAATTATTTGAACAATCACTAATTCTGACTTCCCTTGGAATTAAAAAAAGAAGGAAGTAGATTCTGATAAACAAAATGTTAAAAACACATCAATCTGATAGATTCCAATTTCCTCTTTAACTATTTTGAATTAGCATTTTTTTTTCTAGCAATTATTCTTCCATGACCTGTATTTGTCTATACGTACTCACTACGCACATATTCTAGTTAAACGTAAATATATTTTTATTTACATATTTAAGTTCAGATACTTACATAAATATCGACGTTATTGATTATTTTAAATATAAAAAAAAACTGTTAGTGAGTAAGAATATATCCTTAAGAAGGGTTTGAACTAGGTTTGGCGATGGAAGATTTGAGAGTGGCCATGAAGGTATATCTAAGTCTCAGATTCCGCTTTTCTTATTCCACATACAATTAAATAACTTAAAAAAAAAATGTTTTAAATAAAAAAAAAATCTTACTTGATGTTTTGGTGAAAAAAGAACAACCTGGTTTAGAAAAGAATACATGGTTTTATCCTTAAAATCAAGTCATCAGACTACTGTTAATTTATATCTATATCTTTGTGCAACTTTTTTTTTTTTTTTGAATTTTTTTATCTCAATCTTGCTGCTATGTGCTAAGAAAATACATTTCTTCATGACCGTAAAACAAATTTACACTTAAAACGATGTCCATAAATTGAGCTATGGTCCAAATTCTTATTTCTCTGTTCAGTCGCTATCCATTGTCTTCGGGGTCTAATTCTTCCCTATTTTCCACTCGGTCTGGAGGTTCTATAGGTTTTTAGGTCTGGTTTGCTCACCCTGCCATGAGTTAGGCTGGTCTTGATAGGGTTGGCCCATTGGTGCTGCCTGGTACCTATCCTGTCTCCTCTCCACGTATTTGTCTGCTGTTCTTTACTCATCAGGTGTAATCAATAGTAGTGAGGAATTGTGCCATTTCCTCTATCTTTCTCAACCGGCATCCTACCATCATCTGCTTGAATCTGAACAGCTCCTGTAAGCTATCTATATGAATTTAGGTTTTCTCCTGCGTCCTTTAAAGGACTTTACTTGAATGAACTTTGCAATCTGAGTTGGTGCATACCTGAAACGTGTTCCAAAGGCGCAATGAGGTTTGACCTTCATCGTAAGCTCCTGGGTCAGTTGTAGTTTTTCTGGCCTGCTATATAATTCATCTTTTGTCTTTACCTTGGTCTCTTCTGGCGCCTCTCTATTACTCTCTAGTGTCTTCATTGTACTCTTCTTCATTTTCAAATTTCATCTTTAATTTCAACTAGCTGTTCGTTTGCTCCCATCTGTGTCTCTTGCAAGTCTTTAATGGCCCTTTCTTGTTTCTCCCTACATCTCTGTCCATCCTCTAGACTATCATTAATTTTATCAAAGGCCTGTGGAAAGTGGCTTCTTGCCTATCTATCCTATTTCGTGTTAGCATTACTTCCCCCGTCATTTTCTGCACTGCATCATTGGTTTCCTGTTTATAGTCCCCCAGTAGCCCCTTCGAATTTAGTCTGCACTTCCTCATAGCCACTTTTGCAATCTGTCTGTATCTTGTCTATTTTTTTCATTAAACTGTCATTCATTTTGTTACACATTGTTATCATAATGTCTTTCACGTTTTCATCCCTTGCTTCTATTTTGCTTAATCTGGCTTCTAATTTTTCTTCCATTCCTTTCAACATAGTGACTAATAATGCCATGTTCAATTCCTGATTATTAGTCTCCACAGGTTTCTGGACAATCTCATCCTGGGTGCTTTTTCCAACCTTATTATTGTTTTCTATCTCTTCCACATTTTTATTTTCTTCTGAGATTATTTTCCCTGATCTCAGCATCTTTCCCTGACATGTTACTTCCTCTTTCTTTTCTGTATTCATCTCCATTTGGCTATGAGCTTAGAATATATATATAGATATGTATTTTACTTATTTATTAATTTTTTTTAAAGATACACTCAAAATGTTCACTTATAGCTTCTTGTTTTATTTTATTCATGAAATGATACACCTATCCTTCCCATTCTCGACTGTCTCACCCTAATCCCACTCCCCAACTCCCGTACCCAATCTAGACCTGACTTATTATTTAATATTCTACCCTGCCTGACTTTTACAATTTTATGCTTGCCCTAATTCGTCACTATATCTACACTAAATACTAGTCTCATATTATTTTTCAACTTATCTTGTCTTTTCTCCCCAGTGTTTTCCTTTTGGTTGTTCCCTTGCACCTGAAACATATTTAAACTTAAAATGTCATTAATTCATGTTAGCATTATTCAAATTGCATTATATAATTATGTATACAGTGTGTAATTTATTATATACAACTCTCCACATAACTCGTTCGATCTTTGAGTCATTGCCTCTAACATTTTTATTTTATTTTCTTCAGTCTACCACCTGTGGACAAAATTTATAATGGTATTACTACCGAGCGCCAGCCCAAAGGGATAGACTGTTACAATTCTCTTTTGCTAGATGATCCGCTTTTAATTGATTGTATATTTTTACGAACGCATATTTATTAATCATGGTTGTGCTGCAATCCCCATTTTAACATCTATCATACACAAACAAATTTTTCCTAAAAACTGACATATGTCTAGAATTATTCTTGGAAGATATATACTGGACTTTATTTGTTGAGGAAAAGAAAAACAAACAAATATATGCTTTAGCTTATTCGTGAGATAGGAAATAGTACATTTATATTACTACTGACATGTTCATGGTATTTACATTCTTTGAAATCATATGAGTTAGGTGTACAGATTCAATAAAAACATTTTTTTTTTTATATATATTTTCTCACGAATATGCTATATCTATTCAGGGTATGTGGGTGTTTATCTCGAGCCTCACGTTGTCGCACCACTCCTTAAGAAAAAAAAATTAGCATGTACCGGTCAGTTTCGTCTGTTCATTCAACACGAGCTAGCATCTAGGCAAAAGCACCTCGAGTCCAACCATGTGCGAGATATCTAGGTCAGGCACACTCATGAACTCTGCCCTATTTACCCATTTCCCAGCTCTGGCAACTTATGAGCAACGCTGCTGATGATACTTCCGAACCAATCCCATCTTTCCCAGCCGGCACTCACAAAGCGGAAACATAAAAAGACTCTAACTGGAAGTGACTTATTTATAGATATATTATTATGATTAGCGGAATTTTATCATCTAGTACCTTAAACCTTGCTATATAACATAACACATTATTATTATTCAATAAATGAAACAATGACTCTGATATTTTAAATGTATGAAAGATTTATTAAATTAGCTTAATATAAATATAACAGAGTAATGGCGTTATCTGTCAACTATAAATTTCACGCTTTCTTTCCATTAAACCCTCTCACAGTAATACAAATCAAGCGTACTTATTTAAGTTACGCTGCAATGACAAATAACTAATAGTTTTGTTTATTGCGGCGATTTATAAGTCAATAGTTAATATGAGAAATAAACATGATTTTTGATAGCATAAGAATAGGGCTGCTTCCAGTTATTAAGTATGACATTTAGTAAAAGATAGCACTTTACGATTATTGATTTTATGGTAATGACATTTGACAAGTAACTCAATATCTGCATTTGCGAAATAAATACGTGTGTGGGACATGAGAATGGTGTAGCAAAATGGCGCACCTTTGAATATTAATAGAAAATATACAATTTGTGACTAACCATTTAGCAAAATCATAACAGTATGATTTAAGAGCATAGATAGGGTTTAACTAGAAGGAAAAGTGGAGGAGCGGTGCGTATATTACGGCGATTTGTTGAAATCCATTTTAGGATCGAAGAACGTGCTTCAAATTATGTGAACGAAGAAAGATGACTGACTTAACTGCAAACTTTAGGCAGAGTCGAGTCATAAGATGAAGAACGCACTTTATGAAGTTGCCATGGGCCAGAATGTTTCTTCCGGAGCAGTCCCCATGCAATCATATATCTAGTGCCGAAGAAATCAAAAGGGATTACCAACCCTGTTCTTGGACGTGGAGAGTAAGATCTGGGGTTCGGGTCTTACCGAGACCCCATGGAATGAAGCACAAAAAGATAGATATGAGAATCTATAGAATGCCCGTATACACGCACCGCTTAAATTGATATAATATACAAGTTTTAATACTAAGACATGGAAATTTATTACCTATCTGAATTAATAACTCTTCGTACTGGTATGATTTAAATTACTCAAATGGCCATGCAATAATTGAAATTAACGCTGATATTATAGATTAAAGAATGATAGAATCCCCTCCCTGTTAATTACTTTTAAATGACAGATATCTATAACTTCCCACAACGTATAAATGGTAGAAATACTTGTTTTTTTTTGAAGCGCTTTTGAAAATACATTATTTTATATATATATAAGACGAAGACGGGGGATAAATATTTAAAGGAAATATTAACTAATTCATATCAATACGTCAAAGATTTGATACATTTGCACTATTCTTACTCAATAATAATAAAAAACATTTCTAAGAAAAAAAAATTTGTCTTCTGTTTTTAAGTAATAGAATACGAGAAGAATTATTTGACTCTCTTTTATTTTTCTCTCCCAAACTGGCAAGCATTTATTGCTATATAATAACAAACTTGTTTTACTAAAACAAATCATTTTCCCCCCCAACGAAAGCTTGCGAATTTGGGATAGCCATTGACATATTATTCAACATATAAAGTAATCATGGAAATTAAGAAAATATTGCCGCATAGAAACGAAATTAAGAAATAATAATTATTTAAATAGGGTTTAACTGGTTGGAAAGCTTAGTGGAGAGTTATATAAAGAGATTGAAATATATTTAAATCATAAGGTAAAAGTTTACAAAGTATTTACACGAATTAATTATTAAACACTATATTTAGAGAAGAGGGGAATTACTTGATATGAAATTTGGCAGCAACTCGAAATGATTACCTTGGTATAATCTCAGGCGGTTTCTTTGGTGGTGTTTGAATTTCCTTCGGTGACTAGATCTAGTTTAAAAGGCATGACTGTTCAGGCAGGTATTAAGTTCATTGTTCATAAATCAGGGACATCTTTATCGGGATCCTTGAGTATGGGTCTCAGGAGAGACCGTCTCCGAACGGAGAAGAAGGGTGGAAGTTCCTTAGCCTCGGTACATTGAAGTTTTTACAGGTCAAAACTAACGTGGATTTTATCTGCCACTCCTTTCCTTCACTTTCTAATCACTTTTTCCGGTCAAAAATAGCTCGTTTTATATCTATGCCAAGGTATTCAAAGAATGTCTTTTTTTTATCTCTTCCAGCTAATGAAAATCTCCACTTTAACTTAACAAAAATTTTGTGTATTGTTTGGAAGACGCAATTAGATAAGGTGAATCGAAATAGATTTGACAAAACATGTTTATGACAAAAAGTAACTCAATTATTTTAATTTCTACTTTTAGCTTTAGGGAAATGTTTAATTAAAACATTTTTTTAAATCAAGATTAAGTTTCCTCCTTTAATTATTTGAACAATCACTAATTGCGACTTCCCCTTGGAATTAAAAAAAGAGAAGTAGACTCTGATAAAACAAAATAATTTAAAACACAAAATCTGATAGATCGAATTTCCCGAAATATTTTGAATTAGTATTTTTTTCTAGCAATTATTCTTCCATGACCTATTGCCTATACGTACTCACTACGCACATATTCTAGTTAAACGTAATATATTTTTATTTACATGTTTAAGTTCAGATACTTACATAAATATCGACGTTATTGATTATTTTAAATATAAAAAAAAACTGTTAGTGAGTAAGAATATATACGCAAGAGTAGGGTTCGAACTAGGTTTGGCGATGGAAGATTTGAGGTGGCTGTGAAGCGCAATCTGAGTCTCAGATTCCGCTTCAGTATATCCACTTAATTTAACAAGATTATAATATTAGTTATCAGACTGAATTTAATTTAGATTATCAAAAAAAAAAAAAGGGGGGGGGGGATCAAAGTGAACATGATTTGCAAGTAGCTGAAATTTTTTTGCGGTTTTAATTAACCAATTATTCTAAAATGTTCTTGTTAAAGAATACCACAAGTTTAATTTTAATTAAATTCTAGAAATCCAATCATACAATTTCATTTAGTTTATGCATGTATGTCTCAATTGCAAAATTACTCCTACTATCACTATCTTAAGAAAATTTTATACCTCATTAACATGATTATCTTAAACATATAAATTAGAATTTCTTCAGTTTAACAGTTATCTAAACTTAACAAAGTTAGTAGTTGCTTATTAAAAATCTACAATCAATTTTACTACTGTACGCTTGGAAATAAATTTATTTTAAAATGGCAAATTCCATTCTAATCTGGAAGCATATCAATCTGTGATTTGTTCAATAATCAATTCCAATAAATGCTTATATAACAACTTCTTTTACATTCAGACTTATAGATACATCATAATTCATAAGTTATAGTTTTGAACATGAATGATTCCAAATTAATTTATATTTTTTTCTTCTAAACAAAGTGCTTGAGATTGTCAATCCATGCAGACATATTCATAATAAAAAAGGGAATTATAAGTCGTAGTGTTTTCCTGTTGCTTCTTTATCCAGCAATAACCTTCATAATAGGCTTAATGCTCTATCTGAATTTCATAAAATGATCATTCATCTACAACTTCCTCCTCACTGATTTTCCACCGATTAGGAAAAATGCTGTTGCTGACCCAAAACCAGAAAATGTTGACTTATTTAATGGCAGTCAACAATCACCATTATACATCACCATCATAGGAATTGTAGCATTTCATAGAATTAAATACAACACTGTCTCCACTACTTCCTGATAGTGAATGTTCCATTGTTAATGACTGCATTTTCACATTGTTTTGCTTATTCACTAGCTAACCTTCATACCTGAAGGCTATTCCACTCTCTGCAACCTGAAGATACTCTGACTGCAGAAAGAGGAATGGCCTTCAGATATGAAGGTTAGTCCATGTGTTATACAAAAATTTAGTAGCAAAATCATTTTAGTTCGCAAAGCAATTATTTTCAAATAACTTTGGCCCAGTTTATTTTTCTGGCATATGAATGAGAAACACCCCCCCCCCCCCAAGTTTACTGGTATTGACATATCAATGCTATCAAACAAGAAATGTTATTTCTCTGAATTTTTGTATCTAACATTTGTGCCTTAACACTGATAAAATACTGAAACAAAACAATTTTTAAAATCTTATAACTCTCATTTGATGCATCATAATAATCCATAATTAGAATGTATCAAGTTAGATGTGACAGCAAATTTAATACCATACTGCCTGCCTTCACTTTGTCAACTTCCAAAAACACTTATAGTCATCTAGCTATTCAATTAAACTTTCTACTATTGAAAACAAAGTTTCATAACATCTATATCAATCATTAACCTTGGCATCTTAATAAAAACACCTACATCATTCTTAAATCTTGGCAACTTTTTAGCTACAAGCATTGTTTTACATTCAGATATAGAAAAGTCCAGCAAAGTTTTTACATTCTGAGAAAAAACACTAATACTTCTACTTGGTAACCATTACAATCATTGATCTTACAATTATTTTCATCACTTAAAAGAGCAATATTCCAATACTATGACCTATCTAGATCTTGTGAAATCTTTTTTATTAGAACTTTCCATGTGTTGCTCTGTATGAATCATTAAATAGGGCTGACAAAAATTAATTCATGTACTTAATCATCTGTTATACCTGTTAACCATAAGTTTTCTGAATAAAAGTTTGCATATATTATATAGCCATGCAAAAAAAAAGATTAGGAATCTCACTGTTGCAAAGCAAAAAAAAAATCAACACCATAAGAGCTTTATGATAACCAGACCCTATACTAACTTAAATATAAAAAAGATGATAAAAAGAGTATAGAAAAATAATAAAATGACTATCAAAGAATATTTTTGATGCATCAATATATTCTACAAGACAATAGGAAATACTCTTGATCAGATACTACTTCTTAATTATTGATAATTAACTCTCACATTTGGAAGTCAGTAATCTAAATTCAGCACATATGTATCCAAGACCAAAACAATAGCAACATATGTATTTTGTTATAGTCTTGAGTCAGAATATATAAAAAATATCACATAAACACTTATATATGCAAATTGCTGAGATTATAAGTTAGCTTTACAGCTTTAAGATTAAAATATTGCATTAAAAATAGCCTCTTTTCCAAATATATTGGTAGGAAATTTGATGTTCATTCTTTAGAAGCAACTGTTAAAATTACCAATTTGTATTTTCAAGCTTGTCATGTATTGAATCATATAATTGTGTAAAGAAAGATATGAATATGAGCAATACTTTTATTGGATTAATAACTTGATTTTTTTTTAAATATGGCATTTTCTGCTGGGCAGAACAACAAAATAAATGTGAGGCTTCATAAGCAATATAGATATTTAAAGGAAGAAATTCAACAACTGAAAACTTTAAGATTACTAGTGAGTCATAACTGCAAAGGAAATAAAATTAATTAAGAATGGGCAGTCATTAACTACATGCTGCCCTTTATGACTATCTATGTGGCATATTTAATTCACAATTACTTATTATATAAAACTTGATTTTTTAAAAAAATAATGTAATAATGTTCTTGAAAATGTTCTTAAAGTGGTGTGATCCAATTGTGATAGAAAGTTGCTCATGCCTAATTTAAATTTTTATTTTATTAAGGGACCTGATAAACAATATTATAATAACCGATTAAATTCTTTAATGACATTTTTTATATGTTTTAATCAGATGATTTTGATCATGAATGGCACAAGAAATGAAATCGCAGCTTTTAATTATGTATTCATTCGAGAAATTAATTCAGTTTTGGACATAGATATCCAAAATAGAAAAATGTCTTAAAGCTTTCCCGTTTTCAAGTCATGATGAAATACCTGTAGAAAATTTAAAATATGGTGATGTGTTATTGAAATATAGGGTTTTAAAGATAATAAAATTGTTTCAATGTATATAAAAAAAATTGCATATCTATCATGGAATAATATAGTTATCCAATTTCAAATAATTTATGAAATATGTTGCTATTATCAATATATGAAAGGTTAATAGAGACTAAGTGTAGTTTTAAAGAACCAAAAAACATTACAGATATGATTTTGTTCTAATTTCAAGTAATTTATTAAATATGTTGCTATTGGTCATATATGAGAGGTTAATAGAAAGACTATAGATAGTTTTAGAGAATCAAAAAACGTTAGAGAGATAAGATTTTTATTAGCAAATGCAAAAAAGTGTCATGAACAGTGATTTATATATTGTTTTTATAGATTATGTCAAAATATGTACTCAATTAATTGAAAAAGATTGTTAGTTGGAGTATGATTATATGTGAGGAAGAGTTATTACCACTGATGGAAAATCAGATAAAATGAAACTAATTTTAGACATGGATATGTAATAGCCCTGTCTTTATTTTCTATTTTTCTGACATAAACTAAACAGTTTTCATCGAAATGATTTATGGGCAGCTTCACAAAGCAGATACCAAAATGCAATGCAAGTTTAATATGGTATTTTAATCTGAACTGACTAAAAATTAAACTTCATATTTTTTCCAATTCAAAAAATGATTTTCATATCATTCTTAATATTTAATTAACTTATTTAAGACTTTCGTTTAATAATTAATGTTTAAAATTAATGTTTATCAACCAATAAGGTAAAATAATCATCAATGTTTAGATTGGTTGGTTACTGATTTCAGACTGCGAATTAATTTAAATATCTTGGTATCTTTTTATATAGAAAGATAGATTTAGATGTTAAGATGAAGTACAAATTCCAGTGCACTGCTATTGCATTTAATGATAAAGTATTTCACCATAATTATATATCTATATCAAATAAATGAGCTATAAATAGGACAATTATTCTTATAAATAGTAAGACATGCATCTCATATTATTGTAGCCTAAAGGCATTAGACAAAAAAATTATTTAAGTTCATAAAATTTTAAAAAATTAATGCTATATTAGTCAATGTGCTGAATAATATTGAATCTACTATTGTAAGGATATATATTTTGATTAATTAGTCATGTGAAATAAATGAATGATTACAGACTTGAACATGGTTTCCAAAGGAAAAATAGAATTTATTCTCAAAAATAGGCTTAAAAAAGTAACACTAAGTGTTTTTCTTGAGATTAACATGTTATTTGGGGATGTTTACATTAGTGATTGATTAATTAAATTCTGTTTCTACAAAATTGACCTTCAACTCTTTTTTAGCTTATTCTTTTAATACTTCTTTTCTAAAATTAGTAACAGGCATGCTCCCTGATTAGTAATTGTTAATATATAAAATGAGTGAATGTATGTAATAATAAAACATTAATTAATTTGTATTGCTTTGTAATTCAACATTAGCTTAGTATACTTTCAGTACCATAATTATAGCATATAAATTGTGCACTGCTTACAATCTGTATGTTATGGTTATGATATACATCATTAAAAGTTACTTATTTTTCTTCTATAAGCAGAATGCATAAAGATCCAGGAATAGAAATTAGTAGTAAATCTTGGAAAATTTGATTTCGGTGCTAAGAAAAAAAAGTTTCACAAATGAATATTGTGTCATAAACACAATTCAGGAAAAATTTGCTACTGAAAAGAAATATTTTTGAAATATCAACTATAATTTTTTTAACCCCAGAAGTATATAAAATCTTATGAATCATATGATATTGTTAAAGTTAAATAATGAATAAAAAATTGTGTAGTTATGTAATGATAAAATTTAAACCGTTGTATGCTTAAATATCGATTCTTACTGTTATCAAAAAATGAAAATCAACCAGAACTGTATTTAGGAATAAATTTGAGCACCTTATTGTAAAACCTCCAATGGTAATGAAGCAAATTCATATAGAGTCACATATCTTCCGAGATTTTAAAATACAAGTAAAAAATAAAATACGTGTGTTAAAATAAGGGGTTGTATAAAGATTCTGTTGTTTACATTAGAGAATATAAAAAGTAAACTACTATGAATACGATCAAATGCTATTACTTAATCCTATTAGTTACTCAATCTATCTTTAGTCAGATCAGAATACCATAATATTAGCTGCAATCAGTCATAGATATTTATCACTGAACTTGATCAGAAAGTGAAAAGAATATCAATACAAGCTCTTTCTTTAAAATTGTCATGTTTTAATTTTTTTTTTCTTTTTTGAAAAAAGTTTATATTAGTAATATTTAACAGTAATAACAGCTATTGATTTAAAAAAATGATATAGTGTGACTCTAACAATATAAGTATAAATCTAAGAATAAAATCAATGGTGAAGTTTGCCAGCCATTTTAGTGATGCAAAACTTCAATCACTTTATAAGAGCTTACACTCATTAAAAGCAAAAGTTGACTTCTACTTTCACTTAATAAATGCTTCCTATTATCATTATTAAGTCAATAATCTCTGATTTAAAAATTATCAAATTACAAAAAACATACTGTATATTATATTTATGTTATTGACTATACTTTTTGATACCTAAACAATGATATGCTCTCATATCATTGTGATATCTTAAATCCCCATTAGTATTTTTTTATTGTTGCTGTTAGTTATACAATCCTTTTAATTAAATTAGTCGATTGCATTTTTTATGTCCAATTTCTAATTAAAACAACCGCATTTAAAATATAATGTTAATTGCAAATCAAATGTTGTATTAGATCAATATCAATAAAGCATCTAGCCAAGAGAAGAATCTACAATTAGCAAAACTTAAGATTACTAAATTACCAAGTTGGTATCAGATTTACATTATACAAACAAGTTGGCTTGAATTCAAAACCTTAAAGTTTTTTTTCCATTTCTGGCAATTAGCTCAAATAATATAAAAAAAGTAAAAGATAGTTGAAAGATATCTCAATTCCCACTTTGAATCCCATGTCTTCATTAATGAACCTATAGTATTACCTTCTGGCATTCATCGACTATACAGTAGATGGCTGTAAAATAGGGTGAAGAGAACTGCTGTTGAAAACATTCCTTTTTTTTTAGAAATATAATATTAGAATTAATCTAATTTAATGAAAAGTCATTTCTACTATTTTTTTTCTATACCATATCTTTATCCAATAATTGACTTTATAATCTTCAAATATATATATTGTAATGGAACATACTTGCTACATTCCATTTAAATTGAAGAAAGACAAAATTATCCCGGTTATATATAAATAATGTAATGGAAACTATAGGTTAGGTAGCCTACGATTGGACTAGCCAAATGTAATGGAAACTATTTGGTAGCTTACGATTGAGCAAGCTAAATATAATGGAACGTCTATTAAGTATTCCATTAAAATTAAAGAATGAAGAAAAACAAAATTATTCAAGTTATATTTAAATAAATTGTTTAAATGCCCTTCCAGCTAGCTATACATAAAACAAATCTAAAATCATGCAAAGCAATGAGATCTATCTTTATAATTTATTTTTAAAGATGATGTGACTAACTAATCAATATATATATCAGAAACAAAGGGACTTCTACTAAATTCAAATATACACATCTAATTATATAAATTTATGTACTTCTAAATATATGACTGAATAATAATATGTGTAAGTGATCTACAAACCAAATAATAAATGAAATATAAAATTATCTTTTATTAAATTGTAAATTCAATTAATTTAATAATAACTTTGGCATTAAAAGAAAATAAGAATAATATAGTATCGCTCTTTTAAATAATTACAAAGGCATTATTTATAAAAACAAATAGTACATCCTTTATTTTATGTTATAGTTCAACTTTAAATAATATTGATGTTTTAAATATAAATACAAAGAATAACTATATGTATATACTTGTAATAAGTATATATAGATTAAATATATAAAGACATATTTTTGCCTAACCATTATAATATAAATATAACAGTTCATATACAATATCAACTTATAAATTACATTTTAAGATTTTTAAATTATTTAAGATAATTATCTGAACATCTGTTATACGTCTAATATTACTATAAAACAAGATGCTTAAATTGATTATTTATATAACGTTATATTTTATAATGAAAAATAAAATAAACAAACCAAAAATATCGATCTCAAAAATATATTTATACATATAAAATTATTAAATACCTTTTTAAAAGTTCCTTAGTTAGTTTTCCTTTAAAAGTTAACTTACTCCATGAGTTATTTCTTTATCCGTTTACTATTATTATTATTAGAATGCATTCTGTCGAAGGTGAAGAAACTATTATGTTAAAGAAAATTGTTAATTCCTAGACACATGCATATTTTATCCTTTCAAAATTTCCTTCATTGAAAAAAATAAATAAACAAATTGAAATATTAAATCCAGCATGTCAATTCCAATTACTTCCAGATTATGATTAAATTGACGATTATACATTTAAGATAGCTATATCAAGTTTCAACTCCAGACGCGACATTGAATTTTTTTTTAGTTGTTCCATTGAAAATTGCCTTGGAATAAATGAATGTGATGACGCAGCTCCTAGCTGCGATATGTTTTTTCTTAGCAAGCCATAATTTATATATTTACCATAAGATATATATGTTATTTCAGTATTTTGAAGAATAGTAAATTTTATAGAACTAAAGTACAACAAAATCTTTATTTTTCAGTTGTTTGTTCTATATCTATTCCAATAATAATTATAATGGCTTCCTAATTATTGTTGCTATTGTTCCATGCGCCAGCAGATGCTATTTTAAAACTCATGTTATATATGTTCTCTTTTAAAACAATTAACATAAAAATAAAATATCAAGTATATATATAAAATATTAAATTGAAAATTTGACATCTTTAAAAATATACACATATTATAATTTATTACATTTAATAATCATTGTAAATAAAATAATTTTTTTTATAATTAACAATTTATATGTCCTTATTTATTTTAATAATTAAATGTTTATTATGATGTACTATCAATATATATAAATAAAATAATAACTTCAAATAATAACTATATTTAATAAACATAAAAGAAAAATTTAAATATTTCCTATGTAAACATCAACTTAAAGAGATTTTTTTTTTTTTAATAACAAATGACAAATTTTTAAAATATAAATATCGACTTATTGATATTTACAATATATATCAATTAGAAATCAAATAGTCTTCACAACTAGGCACTTCTATTTTCAAAACCTCCATTTTAATAAAGTTACCTTAAGATTTATTTATTTATTGCATATAATGAAACCATCAAAAATTTCATCATATGCTTATTATAAAACATGGCATTAATGTTCTTAGAAGATATTGATCACATCACTTTCAAAAATCCTCTAATAAAAAACAACACAGAAAACTAGCAAGAAAAATAGATCAAGCACAAAATAGTAAGAATAAAACTGAGAAAAAGTCTAGACCAAAATAAAAATGGCGGCCATGGGTGCATGCACTTTGATAGTTTATACATCTAATATTAAAAATCTCAACTCATGGTCTAAGATCTACTAACATGAAGCTTTAAGCATTTTGACAGTGTGGTAGATAATGGAGTCATGTCATATTTTGTTTAGTTTTTATATTTACTATTTTTACTCATTTTAAGATTAAAATTTATTTGACTTCTCAACCTGTTTAAGATAAGATGAGAAAGTTAAGACCATGCATATAAAATATATTGGAAAAAAAAATTGGGATATTTTGAAAAATGTAACAACTTATGTTAAACTTTTTCAGTCTCCGTTTATTTTAATAAATTTGCTAATTTTCTATATTTCTTTACATTTCAATCATTCCATTCCACCTTTTTAATATTTATTTTTATTAACTAAAGTTACATTCATTATTAGATGCTTTTTTTAAAAAATTCGCCATAGACGTTAATTTTATTTCCATTGTTCATTTTACAAATTAAAACTTAGACATCAACTTCCTAGTTTTAAAATTACTTTTTGAATTTTATTAGTTTTTAACTATTCATATTTCAATTTATTATTCACTTTTCTAAATTGTGTGTGTAAATGTTTCTATATAAATATATAAAGTATTCTTCACTGTCATTATTTGAAATCATACATTAGACCAGGAGTGGGAAATATTTTTAGGCTGGAAGGATGCATTAAGTGAATCTTAATGAAACTGCATTCAGGAATGCTCAAGTAGATGTAGTTCAAAATGTGCATGATTTTGTAAAAATCTAAGTATCGCTTTATTTTTTTTTTAAAAAAATGGCTAAAAAAAAAGATAAAGCAATATTTAGATTTTTAAAAATGCCATTTTTAAAAAAAAAAAAAAGATAAAGCGATACTTAGATTTTTACAAAATCATGCACATTTAGAACTACATCTACTTGAGCAGTCCTGAATGCAGTATCCTTGATTGATGCCGATTTATTATGTGATCATGGCTGCCATTTTGATAATAAAAATGATAGAATTTTTTAGGTAATATTAATTCTATAATTAACTAAGTTTCAATATTGTGAGCTTTTTATAGAAAAGAATTCGAACATATTGTTTTCAGCATGAAATTCTGCATTTTCAGCTAATCCTCTAGGATATCTATCATTTGTGATCATAAAGATATTTTGATTTGGGCTGCATTGGAGAATATAGATTTTCAATAATATGTGATTAAAAAGCAAGAAAGCATTTATTGTGTATGCTACCCAAAACATGGGTATATATTTGAATACTTCTTAGTATCAAATAAGGATTTTACAAGGTTTTCTTTTGAGAGCTCAACCATTTGGAGACATGAAATAGACAAAGTTGAAATGCTAATTTGAGTTTGACATCATGATTTTCAAAGCTAGTGAACATGTATATTTATGAATTACATTACCACCAATGAACTCTTCATATGATTCATAAGAATCCTCCTGCTTAACAACTTAGTTAATTGGTTGAAAAGATTAATCTGAAATTTCCTTTTGAAAAAGAGTTTTGGAAAAAACTTTTTTTTAAAAAAAAAGAGACTTGCTCCTCCTCCTATCATATATAGATTTAGTTTAACCTTGAAAAAAATATTCAAGTCATTTTGCTTTACAAAGACCTCACACAGAAACACATTTATATAAAAAGCTTTCACTTATTCACATTGCTGATTTCTATTCTTCATAAAATCCATCTATCTGTTCCCATAAAGGTGAAATTTTTATGAATATCTTTTCCTTGTACTAGCTTATGCAGTGAATACCTCTATGGGTTGCAATACTTCAAACTTGTTGCAAAATTGTTACTAAAAATAGAGATTTAGCAACACAGAGATCTTGCTGATGTAGAATACGATTTAAAAGAAATGAGAATTTCAATATGATACTTTTCATTTAATTGAGCAATAAATCCATTATATTTTCGTTCTTTGAAGATACACTGTCTGTATATACACTCAATAAATTAATCAAATTCAGTTCAACTTCATGGTTATTATATTTAAAGTTGAAGATGTTCTATTCAAAAGAAAGCTAAAACAAGTAACTTTTCATAGTAAAGAAAATCCGTTATGGTCTGAATAAAGGACAAAATCTATATCAAATCAGTAGTATCAGTTGATTTATCCAATGCAATTGAATATCTTTTTTTTTTACCCCTACTCTACCACTTAAGTATAGAAGATATTTTAGAAGTTTCTTCAGTGACATTAATTCCAGGTCTTATTTTGCTAGAAATAATTGACTTTGCTTTTCATGTTCTAACATCTGCAATGTAATCTTTAATTTTTTTCCATCAAATTTAAAATATGTTGTGATTTAATGCTGATGACTATTGAAGTATTCCAATGTAGATATTGCAGTGCCACAAAGCTAGCATACAACCTTATTTTTAGCAGCAATTTCCAATCCTCACTAAAAATTCTGTTTTCTTCATTAATCATTTTGCTGGTCTTCTTTGACATGACAGATTGTCAAATAGACAGAACAAAAAAAAAATACAATCTAATAAATATGCACATATGCTTAGGCTGCTATAACTTTTTTCAAATTCCACTTCAAATGGAAATATAAACTGATATACTAAACACCCACAGATTTTCACTAGTTTTGTGTGGTAATGCTGCTAATTATGCAGAAAATTAATATTCATTCTAGAGTTGCATTAGAATTAAATTATAAATATAGCAGGTCAAAATTGTCCTATGATTTTACTAAGGATTTATTTGCAATTATTTAGCCATGAAGAATCATTCCATTGAATCTTTTCACTCTTTGCTATTTTAATTGTGCTCAAATTTAAGATTAAAAATAAATAAATCAGAATTTGTTAATAGAAATAAAATGATTTGTTCTGTGAAATACAAATTCATTCAAAAGATCAAACTTAATGGTCTATAAGGACTCTGGTTCCCTCTCTCTATATTAGATCTTTGCGATATCTCTCCTCACTAGTCAACCACATAAGCATTTGATAGTGAAAACTAATCATGTAGTATTAGTTTTAGTACAGTGACTCATGATATTACTCTACCAATTGTAATAATTATGACATTATAATTCTAAAATTTTAAATCTGAATTGTACATTTTATTGACAAATACAATCTCTCATTAGATATTGTCTTTGTAAACAGATTTACATCAGAAGTTGTTTTTATTTATAATATAGAAATAAAACAAACTAACTCCTTCTTTTTAAAAACTTGATTTATTATGACTATAATCATGAAAAAGGAATCCGACGTTTCGACTATTTTTTATAGTCTTTTTCAAGGCACACTAAAATAAAATATATATACACAATAAATATCACATATTCCAAAAAAAAAAAAATTAAATTAATTAAAAATTACAAAATATAAAATATATCCATAACCAAAATTTTCTTTTTTTTACCTTATCTCACTCCCCTTACCTATTACAATCACAACTTAAACACAACTAATTCCTTTTTAAAAACTCTATATATATCAAATAAAAACTTTTTAATTAAAAACCTATTATTTTCTTTTACCTTTTTCTATTAACATCCTATTTAATTCTGGTTTTATTTCATTTATGTATACACCCTCTTTTATTATCCTTTCATTATATGACTTAATACATTCCAAAGGTTTTATTTCAAAATCCCCATGCTTAAATTTATTCTTATGAATGTAAATAGCATAATTTTTATCACCTAAATGCTGTTTTAATCTAGTTTTTAATTTATTTTTACTAGTCCCAATATATGTCATTTCTACATTCTTTCTAAAACAATTCAAACATTTTATCAAATAAACTGAATTCATAATGTCTAACCTATTATAATCCCCATTATTATTAATTAAAAAATTTAAATTTGCTTTCTTTTTATAAACTGGACAAATTGAAACATTATATCTCCTATTAATCATTTTAACTAATTTCTTAACTTTAATAAATAAATCTTTAGATATATTAAAACCAACATAAATAATCTTTTCTCTATTTTTATTCCTATCTAATCCCATTCTATTCCTTATTTTATTTATATTTTTATTAGAAAACAAATGTTCAACTACACCCCTAGGATAATCATTCATAAAACATTCATTCCTAATAATATCAACCTCATTCTCAAACAAATTACTATTTGAACACAACTTAATTGCCCTAATAATTTTATTATTAACAATATTAATTTTACTATGAATGTTTTTTGAATGATTATCCTAGGGGTGTAGTTGAACATTTGTTTTCTAATAAAAATATAAATAAAATAAGGAATAGAATGGGATTAGATAGGAATAAAAATAGAGAAAAGATTATTTATGTTGGTTTTAATATATTGCGATATCTACATATAATATAGTCTCGCATGTATATATATTATTGATCCTCAATAATAATAATAAAGAAAAAGGGTTTCGTTAAAAGAAATAGAAAACCAATTAAAAAAAGAAAAAAAAAAGTTAGTTAAAAGGATTCTAAAACTTATTTTAAAAGAAATTAGAAAAAACTAAATAAAGATTGAAGATTAGAAAGGAAAGGGGAGGGTGTATAATAAACGCGTCTCTTTCTTTCTGTGTCAGATAAGAAAATCACGTATCAAAAGAATGAAAGAAAATAATTGTAATTGTAAAATTAAAAATGTAAAACTTGGACCAAATTTCTAGATAGATTGGTACAAGATAAAGTAATGTAAAGGAATGTTGCAATTAGTAACATTCAATATTTAAATGTATCAAAAGAATGAAAGAAAATAATTGTAATTATAAAATTGAAAAAATGTAAAACTAGTACAAAAAATTCCAGATAGATTGGTATAAGATAAAGAATGAAAAGGAAGGAGGCAATTAGTAACATTCTATAGAATGATAGCAGAGAGTAATAAGCAGAGCTGATTTAGAAGTAACTGGTTGTGTTTTCTTTTGCTGGCTAAAACTTAACAAAAAAAAAAAAATAATAGAAGGGAAGAAACTGTCTAGAGAATAGCGAGGACGTATTATTCAAATGTTAACGAACTTAGTCGGGTACGCTAACATGGAGGGCTAGTGGCGAATAACGGGCGTTTGCTCGGTCTATCTCCGTCCAACCATTCGCTCACTACCTACAACATCTAAAATGCTGCCGAGAAGAGACCGCCGTTATGGAACCAGATCTGCCTGAAGATTCGTAATAGGATATTTAAAGAGATGAATACCTACTGAAATTCGGAATCAGAAAGAAATCAAACCCACGCGAGAAGATTATAAACTCTCACTCCACTAACTGGGACATCGGAAAAGCGAGCAACCATCTCTGCAAAAGAAGGGAAAATTTCCCACTCGATGGTTGATCCTTCATTGAGGACTCCCTACCTAGGTAACTATTATTAATACATGCATGTCAGAATTAATTTATGAACAAAGAAATCAGTCAGAAACGAAACTATTAAAATTTGCGCAATACTTCGGACAAATATAATTAAAAGAACTTATGATTTTACTATAATAATGTATAAGAAAGTAACAATTGGGTTACGCTAGTTTATTTAATGTTTAATTTGAATTATATTCTTTACTATTTTATTTATGTGTATATTATGTTGGTGTGTGATAGGTATATGTGTGTTTTATGATTTTATTATTTCATTATAAATAACGAATTGCAAAATTAAAAGTTTATTTATAAAAGGAAGTAAATAGTCATTTGCGTTTTCTTTTCTTTACCAAGCGAATAAATATTTAGAGTGAATTAAATCTAGGTCATTCGAGCTAACAAGTTTATTAAGTGAGGAATAATAATAAAGCAATCGAAATGGATAAATAAGTCCTTTCGTATCGTAAATAAAGGGAAAGAAGGAAGGGCTATAATTGATATTCCTGCTGTACCGTGATAATTCCGGGAATAAATTTATAAATATTCCAAGCGCTGGGCAGAACAAATTATTTGATTCAAATAATTTGCCCAGCAGAGAAGAAGCGTTTAATTGGGAAATATAATGCTGGGATGATATTTTATATTATGTCAGTGTTCAATTAAGAATATATACTCAATTTTGGAGGGTGTATATTGGTTTCTTGCTTGTGGTAATCATCATCGATGGTGAAACGGTCGATCACATAATTAAGTGCGGCTGGTGTTTAACCGGACGGTGGTTGTATTACATTTTGGGGGCCAGTCCGTTGGATTTTATCACATTCAAAGTAAAAAAAAAAAAATCAGATTGAATTAAATTATATCACCCTGATTAAAATAGATCTACACATATGTGATCTATACAGCAAGGTTAAATAAAGTCAAACAATCGGAAAATCGAATTTAGACTGAGAAATATTTTATAAAAAAAAAAAAGGGAAGGAAAAAAAAGAAAGAAAAAAAGTTTTTTTTTAAAAAAACAAATGGGTTTTGTTTCAAATTAAGAATTTATATGTGTTGTTATAAAAATATATATATAGAAAACGACAGAACAGTATTAAAAGAAAAAAAAAGTGTTAAAATAAGGATTAGACGGCATAACCGTATATATGTAGTTTATATAGTAGTTGTAAAGACAGTAGAATAGACCTAAGATTTAGATAAAAATAGAGAGCAATAATAAAAGATCGCTTGGTGAGAGAGAAAAGTGGGGCAAAAGATAACTGAATTTTATAAAAGAGAGAAAGAGACGGGGTAAGATTTTCTAGGCACGATCTACATTATATAAATAAATAAAAAAAAAAAGAGGGGAAAGATTTTATTATTTGAATAATAAAAGTGTGTAAGTTTAAGGGGATCTTTAAGCAGCATAAATAAGTGAGTTAATGAATGAAGACGGGGAAGTCCAGCAAACGTACCTAATATGAAATAGAATTAATAAAACAGTATTGCATTTAATAATAGTTGGAATAAAATAATTACTCGGTAAGTGATATTTATTTGGAATCAATGCAAACAAGATCGAAAGCAAAAATGGACGATCAAGTTGAAACAAAAAAAATTACCAGTGAAGAACAAACGGAATTATCCGGAGAAAAAGATAGTGAAAGAGAAATAGAAACCAATAGTGAAAATGAAATTGAAATTAATAATGATAAACAAGATCAGAAAGTTAATATAGAAAATTATAATTTAATGAAAATGTTGGAGAAAATGATGGAGGACCAGCGGCATTTTATAAAGGAGATAAAGGAAAGAGATGAGCAGAGAGATGAAATAAATAAGAAAATGATAGAAAATCAGCAACAGTTTATGAAGGAATTAAAGGAAGATAATAAGAAAATGATAGACGAGTGGCAAAAACAGTTGATTGACAAATTTGATATAAAAAATGAAGAGTTGAGTAAAAGGGTCGAACAAACCTCAAATCAGATTTCTGTCACGAATGAAAGGCTGAA
The DNA here is from genome assembly GCA_028023455.1 of Epiperipatus broadwayi. Taxonomy (NCBI): domain Eukaryota; kingdom Metazoa; phylum Onychophora; class Udeonychophora; order Euonychophora; family Peripatidae; genus Epiperipatus; species Epiperipatus broadwayi. The sequence goes on from JAQFVV010007889.1 coordinate 24,232, forward strand.
CGGACAGGCTGAATTACTCGAAAATTTAGAGCAGCGACTCACGGGAAATGTACAGAATTTAGAACAAGAGGTTGTGATGAAAGTAGAGGGAAGGGTGGCACATATAGAGGATAAAATAGAAACTGTGTCGAGAAGTAGAGAAGTTTAAAGTAGAGCAGGGAAAGAAATTGGAGGAGATAAAACAGGAAAATGAAAAAATTGTAGATGATGTACGTATAGATGTAAACCAGCTAGCCGTAATAGTAAAGAAGTGGGGGTCTACAGTAGATAGGGAAAAACGAGAAGTTAAAAATGTGATAGGGACGAATTTGTGTGATAGCAGGTGTAATAACGTAATAACAGTAAATCAATTTTTGAAAATTCGAGTTTTTTCGGGTCACATGGGAGAAAACCCCATAGAACACCTGGGTAGCCTTGAAAGGTACGGCACATTGAACGGATTGAGTGAAGAAGCCATGATTGCCATCGCATGCAGTCACCTACAGAATGCTTCACAGGAATGGTGGGACTCGTTTGAAAAACCAACAACATTTGAGGATTATAAGGCAGCTTTGCTCACCAGTTACTGGAGCGAAGAGCACCAGGAAAACATTCGGCATCAGATATCACAAGACAGGTGGAGACCGGGAGAGACGTTTACTCCATTTTTCCGTCGCCAGGTAGTGAAATTGCGCGCACTCATTGCTAGTCCATTATCAGAGAGGCAGATTATTCGTATAATCAGACATAATTTGCCGCAAAATGTTGAGCAGATGCTGATAGGCACTGAACGGAAAACGGTCGAACAGGTCGCGGAACTACTAAATGCGTTCGACAGCGCTCATTCTGGTCGTAGAATAGAGGATCGAGGATTCAAACCTCCGAAAGATCCTGTGATAAATATGGGACCAGGTAAACCCCAACGAAGGCACGGGGAAGATAGCGATAGATTTTATGGCGGCTCGGATGGAGCAATAGGGCCTAGACAGATTGAAAGGGATCAGAGAGGGAAGTATCCGAATGAGGACAGAGGCTTTGACAGACGGAGGGACAATAGTCCATTCCCTAGCACAAGTGGGTATATTCCCCATAAAAGAAAGAAAGAACCTCCCGATAGAAACTAAAAGAAAAAGAAAGTAACTGGACAAACACCTGTTGATGACTAAAGGATAGCGACCATGGACTTTGAACATGATAATCCACATGAGAAGGGAAATGTAGGGGGGATGGTGAAATACTAAGAGTAGAGAATGTATGAATGAGGTTCTGGATTTGAGACAAATGTGTGCAGATATGAGTCATGTGGAGATTGCATTTGAGCTTGGTCAAGCCGTCTCGCCGTACATATAAATCCGCAAGGGAGTATGTGTGTTAATCTTGTCTATACACATAAGGATAGACAGGAAATAAATAAATAAATAGAATGAGGACTCAGCAGAGATCTGAGCTCATTATCCGTCTTACTGGGTGAAAATCCCAAAGGTATTGGAAAGATACGAAGAATTGAAATATATTGAATTCAAAAGATCAGGTGGGACAGGCTGTAGAAAAAAACATGCTGTTCACAAAATTGGACTCCATATAAATGCGGAGTGGCCTTAAAAATCAACTCTCTGTGCAGGATAGTGTTCGGTGGAGATTAAAGGTGTTTGAGCAGTACAAATCAATCAAATGGAATGCAGATAGTTTTAACCTAGTTGTCTCTCTAAGATAATCTCATCATACGAAAGTTAAAGATACTAAATGGGTACCATTAACATTAATATCAAGAATACAGTAGAGAAAAAAAAAATAGTAATAAAGGAAGATAGGGGTTAAGAATTAAAATGGCTTGACCTTAGGAAATAATTCCAGTAGATTTTAATTCTTAAAAAGATAGGGAGCGGTGTAATGCGATATCTACATATAATATAGTCTCGCATGTATATATATTATTGATCCTCAATAATAATAATAAAGAAAAAGGGTTTCGTTAAAAGAAATAGAAAACCAATTAAAAAAAGAAAAAAAAAAGTTAGTTAAAAGGATTCTAAAACTTATTTTAAAAGAAATTAGAAAAAACTAAATAAAGATTGAAGATTAGAAAGGAAAGGAAAGGGGAGGGGTGTATAATAAACGCGTCTCTTTCTTTCTGTGTCAGATAAGAAAATCACGTATCAAAAGAATGAAAGAAAATAATTGTAATTGTAAAATTAAAAATGTAAAACTTGGACCAAATTTCTAGATAGATTGGTACAAGATAAAGTAATGTAAAGGAATGTTGCAATTAGTAACATTCAATATTTAAATGTATCAAAAGAATGAAAGAAAATAATTGTAATTATAAAATTGAAAAAATGTAAAACTAGTACAAAAAATTCCAGATAGATTGGTATAAGATAAAGAATGAAAAGGAAGGAGGCAATTAGTAACATTCTATAGAACGATAGCAGAGAGTAATAAGCAGAGCTGATTTAGAAGTAACTGGTTGTGTTTTCTTTTGCTGGCTAAAACTTAACAAAAAAAAATAATAGAAGGGAAGAAACTGTCTAGAGAATAGCGAGGACATATTATTCAAATGTTAACGAACTTAGTTGGGTACGCTAACATGGAGGGCTAGTGGCGAATAACGGGCGTTTGCTCGGTCTATCTCCGTCCAACCATTCGCTCACTACCTACAATATCTAAAATGCTGCCGAGAAGAGCCCGCCGTTATGGAACCAGATCTGCCTGAAGTATTCGTAATAGGATATTTAAAGAGATGAATACCTACTGAAATTCGGAATCAGAAAGAAATCAAACCCACGCGAGAAGATTATAAACTCTCACTCCACTAACTGGGACATCGGAAAAGCGAGCAACCATCTCTGCAAAAGAAGGGAAAATTTCCCACTCGATGGTTGATCCTTCATTGAGGACTCCCTACCTAGGTAACTATTATTAATACATGCATGTCAGAATTAATTTATGAACAAAGAAATCAGTCAGAAATGAAACTATTAAAATTTGCGCAATACTTCGGACAAATATAATTAAAAGAACTTATGATTTTACTATAATAATGTATAAGAAAGTAACAATTGGGTTACGCTAGTTTATTTAATGTTTAATTTGAATTATATTCTTTACTATTTTATTTATGTGTATATTATGTTGGTGTGTGATAGGTATATGTGTGTTTTATGATTTTATTATTTCATTATAAATAACGAATTGCAAAATTAAAAGTTTATTTATAAAAGGAAGTAAATAGTCATTTGCGTTTTCTTTTCTTTACCAAGCGAATAAATATTTAGAGTGAATTAAATCTAGGTCATTCGAGCTAACAAGTTTATTAAGTGAGGAATAATAATAAAGCAATCGAAATGGATAAATAAGTCCTTTCGTATCGTAAATAAAGGGAAAGAAGGAAGGGCTATAATTGATATTCCTGCTGTACCGTGATAATTCCGGGAATAAATTTATAAATATTCCAAGCGCTGGGCAGAACAAATTATTTGATTCAAATAATTTGCCCAGCAGAGAAGAAGCGTTTAATTGGGAAATATAATGCTGGGATGATATTTTATATTATGTCAGTGTTCAATTAAGAATATATACTCAATTTTGGAGGGTGTATATTGGTTTCTTGCTTGTGGTAATCATCATCGATGGTGAAACGGTCGATCACATAATTAAGTGCGGCTGGTGTTTAACCGGACGGTGGTTGTATTACAATATCTAAAGATTTATTTATTAAAGTTAAGAAATTAGTTAAAATGATTAATAGGAAATATAATGTTTCAATTTGTCCAGTTTATAAAAAGAAAGCAAATTTAAATTTTTTAATTAATAATAATGGGGATTATAATAGGTTAGACATTATGAATTCAGTTTATTTGATAAAATGTTTGAATTGTTTTAGAAAGAATGTAGAAATGACATATATTGGGACTAGTAAAAATAAATTAAAAACTAGATTAAAACAGCATTTAGGTGATAAAAATTCTGCTATTTACATTCATAAGAATAAATTTAAGCATGGGGATTTTGAAATAAAACCTTTGGAATGTATTAAGTCATATAATGAAAGGATAATAAAAGAGGGTGTATACATAAATGAAATAAAACCAGAATTAAATAGGATTGTTAATAAAAAAAGATAAAAGAAAATAATAGGTTTTTAATTAAAAAGTTTTTATTTGATATATATAGAGTTTTTAAAAAGGAATTAGTTGTGTTTAAGTTGTGATTGTAATAGGTAAGGGGGGTGAGATAAGGTAAAAAAAAGAAAATTTTGGTTATGGATATATTTTATATTTTGTAATTTTTAATTAATTTAATTTTTTTTTTTTAGAATATGTGATATTTATTGTGTATATATATTTTATTTTAGTGTGCCTTGAAAAAGACTATAAAAAATAGTCGAAATGTCGGATTCCTTTTTCATGATTATAGTCATAATAAATCAAGTTTTAAAAAGAAGGAGTTAGTTTGTTTTATTTCTATATTAGATATATATGAACTATTTTGAAAAGAAGAACTGTGTGTTGGATATATTAAATTATTTTATTTTTATTTATAAGTGTCCAATATATCTCATTCCAGTCTTCTGATGTTGTTACTGTGTTATTTGTAAATATTATATATATATATATTAGTAATTTTTACCATTTAAAATATTATTTAGTTATTTTCACATGGCACAGATACATATAATTCTCCATATTCAACATATTTATTTCCAAACAGTGTTATGCATATTGAAATTCATGGATAGTAAACTATGATTTTTTTATCAAATATATATAGGTACGTGCAGATATGTATATACCTGTTGAAAACATGTACAAGGCATATTTATAAAGTTATGTATACATAATGCCTATGCACTGTGAAAAAAAAAATTAAAATATAGAAAAAAAAAAACTTTTATTAATATCTACTTTTTAAATATTTTTATCTATTATTTTTCCCAATCATGGAAACAATGATCAGGAAATCAAAAGTACAGAGTTTAACAAATATTTTTTAAAATAAAATATAAGAAATAATTAAATTTTGTAATACTAAATATTGACTGTATATTATATAAATGCAATTTATCCATTAATTTGAACACTTTTTAGCAAAAGCCTTTTATTGTACCTATAACGTATGTTTCAACTGTCCTGCAGTCTTCTTCAGAGCCAATTTTACTTAAAATTAAAGTAAAATTGGCTCTGAAGAAGACAGCAGGATAGTCAAAACATATGTATGCATATAGGTACAATAAAAGGTTTTTGCTAAACGAGTTCAAAGTAGTGGAAAAATTGCTCTTATATAAGATGTTACAGAAAAATAAAGGAAGTGGTGGATTTGGTTGACTGTATATTGTTTAAAAATAGCTTATTTATAATATTAAAGCATAATTTGTAAAAATGGTAACATTCATAATAGTTATTAACTTGTTATAATCAAGTAGTAAGAAAAAATAATAGTTAATATTCAAAATTTATATATTACATTAAGTATGCTTTTGGCAGTTCACTGTCTGAATCATAGTGCTGTTTTGTTTAGCAGTTGAAAATTATGCCTATACATGGAAGTAATTTATTATGTAAATGAGGTATATTAAATATTCCATTTTTTTGACAATGGAACACAAGAATCTTTTCTATTGATTGCATTTCAATCCTTTTCAATTGCTCATGCCTCTTTGTATTTTCATTTTATATTGTGTCTTTCAGCACAAACTGTCCTCACATTAGTAGAACTGAAAGTATGACCCATAAAGAGCTTGTGATCTAGGAAGATCAAATTATATTTATTTTGTTTTACTCTGTTGTATAAGTATGTGTGCTGGGCAATCCTTGTAGATCTATTCACTCACAACTCACCAAGAATTATAAAATACTTTTGCAAACTATTTGAGGGGTATGCTTGATATTTTATCTTTTGAATTATTTAACAAGTTGTTTAGCTGACCTTATAAGTGCCAGCATATATATTCTTTAGTTCTTTTGCTATTTTAGGGATGTATGGAAGACTTATCCTTGCCTTTAGCATTTTATGTGTAATTTTATATTTACTTAAATGAGTGTAAAATTTCCCTATTGTTTCTTATTAGCATATTTTAATTACATTCAAGATTTGTGAAATCATTGATATAAGTGACATTGTTCTTATCACCCTCATATTTTCATAAGTTCATGTTTCTGTGCAAGAACATTTCAAACCTGAAAATTAAGGAACTCTTGATTTGGGATGAATAAGAAGAGCTATTCATACCAAATCAAGAGTCCCTTAATTTGCAAATTTGAAAGGTTTCTTGCACAGAAACATAAATTTATGCTGATAGGAAGAATAAAATCAATGCTTATATCAAAGATCTCACAAATCTCAAATATAATTGAAATATGCTAATAAGAACAATCAGTAAATTTTGCACTAATTTAAATAAAATTACACATGCTAAAGGTATGGATATGCCTTACATACATCTCTAACTTATGAGATATATATGCTGACACTTATAGTGTCAGCTTTAGATCACCTCCATCACTAAACAATTTATTAAATAATTCAAAAGACAAAATACTATATAGCATGTCCCTCAAGTAGTTTACGAAATTACATGCAGTACCTACCACCTTTGCAATTCTATGTATTATGGTGAGTCAAGGGTGAATAGATTTACAAGGATTACTTATACAGCAGAGCAAAACAAAATAATAAATATAATTCAATCTTTCTTGATCACAAGCTTGCTATGAGTCATATTTTCAGTCCTACTAATATGAGGATGGTTTGTGCTGAAATGGATGATAGAAAACGAAAATACAAAGAAGCAGGGCGATTACAAAGGATTCAAAAGCATTCAACTGAAAAGATTCATACAGTCCACTGTTGAAAAAATGGAATATTTAAATACTCATTTACATAATAAATTACATAATTTTCAAATGCTAAACAAAACAGCATTATGATTCTAGCACTAGTATGCCGAAAGCATGTTTAGTGCATAAAAGTTTTGAATATTAATTATTACCTTTTCTTAATATTTGATGATAGAGTTTATAATAATTACAATAAATAAAAAAAGGGAATCAAATATCATTTACCATTTATAATATAAATTTTATAAAAGATGCTATTATATTAAATACTGATTGACAAATAATGGCTACTTGAAAGTGTATATGATAAAAAACATTTATTTGATCATAGTTACTATTAACTGAAGGAAATAACCAATTCTTGGTTTGTTTTCAGTTCCTTTTATTTAACAAAATCTAGTGTTTACAGATCATCTAAATTATGACTTTCATTCCTTATAAGATTTTATCATGGTAGCTTATTCTAATGGCCAAAAAAAGCCAAATATTTTATTATTTGCTTTAAGTAATATTTTACTATGGTCAAAAGTTTTGTCTTTCATGCACCCCATAAAATTTCATGGCAAACTTTGTAAACATCTGGCAACAAACTTTGTTTTCCACTCTACTATATTAGTTTTTAATCTGAACATGCAATGGTTTTGCTTATTATTATATATTTAGAAACTATGAAAAAGAAGCTAATTCTTAGCAGGTCTCCAAAAGGTTTACATATATGAATCTACATAAGCATTAAATTTAAGGAACCAACATCAAAAAATATAGAACACATAATTTTGATACAATGAAGAAATGCCAGACCCCCCCCTCCTTGTATCTATACATATAAGCGAGTTATAAATGGGAAATAAAATATCCTCACACATCTAGCTCTTCTGAAAGCTTTTGAGTTAGTTAACTCTGAAGGGAAAAAAAACTTATGTCCATTAGTTAGCCAGACAGGCTACTATCAGATTCAGTACAAGTAATTATTTAAAATAAGTGTTGTAGATTATTTCAAATAAACATAAATTTATTGCAAGGTTTGTTGCAGTGTAAAATGACAGATACTGAAGTTTAAGGTTCATTGGATCATAGCAACAGTTTTGACATTTCCGATGTTCAAACTTTGTAGGGACTCCTAAGCAATAAACTACTTGATTGTTTTAAACATCAGAACTTTAAAAAAAATTCTAGCTTATTTTGTTAAAAGCATTAAAAATAGCTTTAAATTCTATCAATAGTGTTAAATACTATAATTAATGCTTCTTTAATATACATTGTGATAATATAGATTTTTTGGATGACTATGCAGCTGACTAAATGGCATAATAGAATCCAGGGATATTTTATAAAGATCTAATAAGTTAAAGGACATATAGCCTTTCTTTACAAAAAGATTTGTAGATTCTTTTTATATTATTTATTTACAGCTCTTTTAATATTTTCACATCATAAGAAAAAATTTGATATTTAATAAAGAGCCTATTAATCAATTTTAACTATATTTCAAAATTTGTTCATTTCAATGATAGTTCATTTTATATTTTAAATTCATAATGAATTAAGCCTTTTTTTATTTTACTACATTCTCTTTCTTCATAAATTATGCAGACATCATCTGAGCAAAATACATAATTCTTATATCTTCTCCTTTACTTTTTTTAAAATTTCTTCATATATTCATATATATTACTTTTTTGTAATCTCCTCATATACATTCTAATGCAAATTTTTATATCACTTGAAACTGTTAGAAAAATAAAGAAGAAATTATATAAAAATTTGCATTAGAGTGTATATGAGATTATAAAAAATATATACAAAATACATAATCAAAGAAAACAAATTACATCAGAAGCTAAATCAAATGTATGTGTAATCCATATGAAGGATTAGCAGACTTTACTACTCATATTTAATATTGCTTCATACTAATGCTGGGACTGAAAGAGAATATTCATCACTGCAAATCTTGTAAAAAAATACATTCAACAATAAAATGGAATTTGAACTAAAAATGTATAATAAATTCTACAACGAATGTGAAATCCCAGAACACTTTAAAAGTTAGAAGTGCAATGCAATCAGCCAAATATGAATCTTTGTTTTTTCTATACCAGTTATGTATTAAATTTTTTTTAAACTATTACATGCTTAATTCATATGAATTTGATTGAATAATTTTATTACTGACAATTTCTGTTTGATGTAGGTGGATATTATTGCACTGATAAAAAAGTGTGAAATTTATTATATATCAATTTATTTATATATATATATATATATATAACTGAGCATATATATATATATATATATATATATATATATATATATATATATATATATATATATATATATTATCATAGATGGCTATATAAAAATGCAAGCCACAGATGGCTCTTTGACTTACAATACGTGAATTCACAAAATTATTGTTTAAGCAGCTTACACCTTTTCCCCACTATTTTTATGCCACTTACTGTAAGTTTTAGTGTCTAAGAAATGCCAGATCATAGTACTTAATCCCTATCCTGTTCAGACTTATTTAATATTTCCAGACTAGTTTCAAACTTATGGGTTTCATCAGTGAGGAGTTTTGGATCTTGGAACATTACATCTGGTTTTTCCTTTTAGAAACTATCATTTACTGCTTTATTATTATCAAGATATCAGTCAAAACTGAAAAACATATAAATATTTTTAATCTAAGCTAACTAGCTTGTATAGTCATAAATAATTGAAACACCAGTTTAGAATTAATCTATTATGCTGTTCTTAATTTTTTAATTATACACACTTCTAACTTGTGGCCAAGATTTGGTATGAACAAATAAAATATCATGACTCTATTGCATGACTTCAGCTTAACTACTGCTGTTTAAACACCATATATTTTTTTCACTACCATTACGCAACCTATTATAAGCTTTAAATCCCTATCTTATGTTTCCATATCAAATAACCCCAGATTAGTGTCAAGCTTATGGCTTTCATCAGTAAGGAGCTTTGGATTTTGGAACAATGTATCTGAAACTTTAGGATCTAATCCAACTTCCTTTTGGAAGCATCATTTATTTTTTTCTTATACTATCACGATATCAGCCCAAACTTAAAAACATATAAATGTTTTTAAACATATTTATATGGTCATAGATATCTGACACCAGTTCAATATACATATATTATGGTATCCACAGGCACATCTATCCTTCAGCTAGATTTTGGATATAAATCAATAAAATATCACAAGACTATCCCATGACTACAGCTTATAAAATGTATAGATACTGAACTGATTTGAGACAGACTGAAAGTGTTTCAGTTTAGGCTGATAATTTGATAATATAACAGTGAGATAAATGTCTTCTGCCAGATCCGAAGATTCATTAGATCCTAAAGTTCAGATACACTTTTCCAAGATACAAAACTCACTGATGAAAGCCATAACCTTGACACTATTATGGGAATATTAGATAGAATAGCACAGGATAGGAATTTACTAAATATTATCATCTGGCACCTATTAGTTATTAAATCTTAAGTAGTTGTAAGTAGTTGGCATAAACATGGTGAAAAAAATGTATGCTGCTAAGACAGTAATGTGCAAGCTGAGATCATGTGATATTTATTGCTTTAGAATTATCTTGGTTGAGCTCCTTTTTGCATCACAATTAATATAAAAAATAAATAAAAAAGATTTCAAACTTTATAAGCTATGAATATGACTACTAGTTAGTCAAATTTAACATTTTTATTTTAAAGTATAAAACAAACTTTTCTTAATATACATGTTGTGTGCATATATATATATGTCTAAGTGTTGACCAGAAAGCAAACCCGGGCCAGCTGCTTGGAAGGCAGCTATGCTAACCTCTAGGCCACCAACGCTAGACTTGTATCTATTATATACATTGAATTTTTAAATAATTGTATTTTATTTATTCGTTGCTGTTAATTTCATTAATGTTAATGAGATAAAAATATGCATATTTTTCCTAAATATTTTAATAACTAATATAATTTAAACAATAATTAGAAAATATTTTGAAAATATTTCATAAATACACAATGACCCATATTGCGCAGAACAATCCTAGATTTTGTAAATAGTCAAGGCAAGTGCATCTAAAATTGAAAATACTTTTATGGAATCAGAATAAAAATATATATAATAATCGATTAATCATGCATTCTAAAAATATTTTTGTTTTATGAAACTCTTGCATACTAACACACATAAAACTATTTTATTTTGTATAAACTTAAGTTCTTCATTTATGTAACAGTGTTGCAAGTTAAATCTCTAAATAAACTTCAAATAATTTAAGTGTACTTTTCTGTTTATAATTCCAAAGTTTATTTCAATAATGCTCAAACATGAGATAAACAGCCTAATAAATAGTCAGCTATTGTAAAAAGAGACTCTTTCACTCCAGACAATACATTAATTGGCATGGTATTTGTATTGTCTTTTGTGTGGGTGCCATGAAATAGTATTTTTTATTTATTTGAAAAATATGAATAATTTATTCAAAAACAGCTACTTAAAAGTGAAATTTTTGGTATCTACACAATATTAGTTTATATTCTACATTATGATGTAATCTTATTTTAATCATGCAGTGAAAAGATCAGAGATTTTATAAAACTTTCAATTTTATTATTGTCAGCATGTTTTATGTTTATTTTTCTATTTCAATACTTTAAAATGCTATTTAAAAATAATATTACCAATAACTAAGTAAATGTTAATAATGTTATATATAGAGCTCACAAAATAAGCTCTTAACAAGCTTTGAGAATATCCCCAACCCCAGATCGATTTTTGCTACTGGCATCATCAGTGAGGTGCTAGGATAGTCAAGCATTATATTAAAAATAGCAGGAAAAGCCCAATACTTTATCTAATGTATAACTATTAAGTAGAAAATGGTCTGGGGTTGGGGATATTCCCAAAGCTTGTTAAGAGCTTATTTTGCGAGCTCTATATATAACATTTGTATATACAAGCTTATTAAATTAGATCATGTGACATCTGACTTGATTTTTTTTTTTTTTGGAAATGTTAATAATATAAGTTTTAATTTTTATTTTCTTCTTAATTTTATTTACTTCAGAAACGTTTTGGATTTAATTTTCTTGCTATAAAAAAATCAGAAATAATGGCATATTCTATTTCAAAACGTTGCAATTTGCTCACATTACCCACAATGACTTTCAAACAAATGTAGATATGCATCCAATGAACATTTGAAGTATGATTGTTATTTTTTTATCTCATTTCTATAATTACATAATTCAAGTGAAAACACTAAAGCAAATTTTTGCATAAGTACTGGAAGTGAATATAATTGACTGCTAAAGATTGGGAAAACAAGATGGTTGGCATTACTATCAGCAATTGAAAGAATAGTGAAATTGTTTGAACCACTAAAAATATTTTTTCATTCTTGAAAAAAAAAAGGAATATTATTTTAAAAAAATTATTCTCAAATAAATAAAGTAAAACTTTGTTTTAAACACAATCAGTTATCAAAATTTTTTTAAAGCAATACAAATGAGCTAAGGAGAAACCAGTAATGGAAAATTCAGAAAAAAATGTTTCATATTTGAAAAACTTGATAATGCAATTAAACCAGCTACAGAATTTTAAATGAGATCATATTGAAAAATATATAAAATGAAAGGATGTAAGGAGCTTACTTTTTGTAATATTTTGACAAAATCATATTTAATAAATTATCTGATGAAATATATTTTTAAAAAATTTTAACAGCAGAAAAAAAATCAATAATGATCCCAAAAATAAGCTGATATTGTTTTAAATTGAGATTTATTATTTTTTCTATTTTCAAAGAATGCAGCAAACAATGTGTATTTTCCAAAATATTATAAATAAGAGCATTTTAAATGCCTTCTATTGTCTCAATATTTAACTAAGGTATAGAATGTTATATAATAAAATTCAGAATAATGAACTAAAACAATACAATGTGCATAATATTTTTTGTTAGCTATGCCAGACATGATGTAAATGATGATCAAATTATGTAATTATTGTGGTCAAATAAACTTGAAATGAATCAGAAATTAGAAGGAATTTACAGTTTCGGTTAAATAATGGAACATTAGATAAGGGTCAGAAAGAGATTAAACAAATGGTCCTAGAGATTGATGGATAGATAAATCAAATAGCAGAAGAAAAATTAGATGAATTAGACCAAAAAAGTTAAGTGATCCAAAGCAAATAAAAAAAGAGATAGGAAATGAGCAATAAAGCACAGCTTAAAGAAGAATCAATGGAGCAAATGGTGGAGGATAAACAAGCTCAATTGGATCTAAAATCAGAAGAACCAAAATTATTGAAAGAAATAGAAATGGAGAAAGAACAGTTCCAAGTAAAAGTTCAAATGGTAGAAGATGAATCTAATGCATTAAAACAAGATGTAGATGATAAACTAAACCTATGTGAAAAAGTAAAAATTCAACAAGAACAGATAAAAAATAATAGACCAAATGGTTGAAGATATACCTGATTTATTAAAACAAAAAGATGATGAATTAAAGCTATTGGAAGAAATGGAAATTCAAAAAGAACAGTTTCAAATAAAACACCAAATGACAGAAGATGAATCTGTTGAATTAAAACAAGGATAATAGTGAACTAAAACTATTAAAAAATAGAAAATGAGCTAGAACAAGTAAAATAAAAATCTAAATAAAAAAAGATAAGTCTGATGACATAGAATAAAAATCAGCGAATCAGAAGAATGGAATGAAAAAAGTGATAGGACAAAGTTAGAATTAACACAAATAAAGACTTGCCATTCAAGTTGACCAATGTATTGGATAAAAAAATCCATCAGCCTGAAGTTTTAAACATCAAATTTGTACATAACAAAATGTTTATTCATATATATATATATTTTGTAACCTCAACTTTCTCTGAACATTCGTTCACCTATCTAACCTCAATAAACTCTCAGATATTTCAAGTAGCTAGTCAATTGAATTTAATACTAACTTTAGGATCAAATATACCCGGGGCGCCAAATTGCAGCTATAAATTGTAATGCCCACCAGAGATCATCATCATTAGCCATATTTAGGACTATAGAAGATACTGGAGAAAGTAATTAAATTGTCTCTCAAAAAAAAAATAATAACAATAATATTGATAAAACCATTCAATCTATGTGGTCTTAATTTCAAACTCGGATGAGTCCTGTAAATATTTCATGATAAATTTATCATTAAATCTACAATAAGAAGACAACTTTCTTCTACAACTTTATTATAAATATCTGATCTCGAGTGGTAACTATAGAAAATACTATATGCAGTTCTCATTTATATCTGACTGGAAATAAATCAGTAATTAATGCAGAGAACTCATAATTCATGTTCATAATATAAAATTATATATATAAAAATAATAATTTAAATAATATAAAATTATTATTTAATTTAATACTAGATAAAAATTATCACAATAAATCCTCCCCATTTAACTCCATTATTTTATTCTTTGTTCTCAGCATCTATGTTCTCTAATCTGAGAATCCCTAATCTTATTTCTCTAACACACATATATCTTTTGATCAACTATCAATTCATGATCTCTGTTTTAATAATAGTATAATAATTTTATTATAATATGCTACTCTTAGATTAATAATTGAACTGCTCTTTCTCAAGGTCTAGATCTGTCAAGAGGTGCCCATATAAGCGATCACATTGTAATGGATATGATCCCAAATATCTTAAGTCAAATTTTTAATACGAGTTTACTAGTGGGAATCACTCTAAACACCGAGAGCAGAAAAGGGATTTTATGTCTGCTCCCAATATTCACAACATTACAATGAACTAAAAGATTAAATTTATTAAACTTAGCTTAACTATTCCCTGTCATTTTATTCTACTATTTCTAATCTATTGACCAAATTTTAATTAATAACTTTAAACCCATCATATTTTGCTAAAGTAAACTATGGAAGTAAACCATGGACATCAATCAGATAAATCAATCATTATGCAAATTAATTATGAAAATAAATTATGTGAAAATGAAGTTTATAAAAGTGACTTATATAAAATGATTTGTGGTAATCAAATGTAGAAATAATCAAGACAAAATCAATACTGTAATTCAATCATGGAAATAAATTATCAATATAAAATTAACTATGTGCATCGAATATGGAAACAATATAATAATGACTACTGCAAATCGATCATGGAAATAAATTATCAATAGAAAAATGAATAATTAAATTTAAATATGAATTAATATTACTTGAAATATAGGTGCTGAATGTGGATTCTGGAGATATTTGAAACATCAAAACACAAAACACAGTGTAATCTTATAACAATAGTAAAATTTTATTACATTAACCATAATGATAAAATAAAATAAAAACACACTTAATTATAATATTGTTACACTCCCAATATATGATTCAGATCTATTAAAGACTATGGTTCAAATACATGTTTAAAGTAACTACTTTTCGGGATGACTTATTTATTGTTTTGACCCATTTATTTATCAAAAAAATAATTAATAATAATGATAAACACAGATGCTTATGCATGGAATCAGAATTCCGTATATTTTTAGCTTTAAGAAAACCTATATCTTGAAAGAGAAGAAAACCTATAAGTTTCTACTTTCCCCCCTTTTATTGTAAACATTGTCCATTGGACTATTCCAAAATAATATATTCGTTTCAATTATTCTAACTAGCAATGTGAAATAATCATAAATTTCTAAATCATTTTATCAAGCAATAATTTTCACATTTCCTATGAAGAAGGATGATATGCCATAAAAAAATTCCCTACTGATCTTGCAAATGGGTTTAAATTCAAAACCCACACTTTTACATTCATGCTTGATAGGTCAGTATGACCATTCAGCCTGATGACCTCAATTTACCATCATTCACAAAAAAATCAACACAGATCGGTTAGTTTATTAATTAAAACCTTTGTCATTCCTCATCATACATATACATCTGACTGAATCCTTATCCTTTCCAGGCCACTTTTATTCTGTCCCACATAAGAAAACTCTCTTCATGTCCCACATCACCATGCATTATTTATAACATGCTCACAGCAGCATCTTAGTAAGGGAAATTAAAAAAAAAACAATGACAACAACTCCTAACTTGAACTGTTTGCTTGAGTCAGAGGGAGATCTTTTCTTAAGATCTAGAGTCATGTAAAGAGCTCCTTCCTAGACACCTATTCTCTATATTGGCATGCAAAACACTTTCTACAATTAAACAATAACTTTATTAATAATTCCCTATCTTAACAAAACAAATGAAGTGAAACTCAGTCATCTCCGACTGCCATGGTAAATAAATCATGAGACAGCTATTTCCCATCTATTGGGTGGTAGGATAACTTTACATTAGTAATGACAAGCATTTATAGCTTTATATAAGCCCGCACATACATCGATTACAGTCTAGATAAATGACCAAGGCTAACCATATCCCGAATCAAAACATATATGAATTATTTCAATTTTAAACAGTCAAGCCAACAACATACTTAATATTTATATTAATAACAGATCATCAACACTTATAGCATAATTATGGTTTTTTACACAATCATCCATATTACTCCTCTTCATATTTAATACTAAGCACAAATTAAAATTTTGTTAAGAATATAAAAAAATATTTATATCATTTCTCTCTTTTCTTTTAAATTTAAATTTACGTGAGCATTTATACTTAAATGGTATCAAAATCATTTTCCTTTCCTTCCTTTAAACATTTTAAACATAAATAAATAAAAATATTAAATTAAGATAATCTAGTGGTTAGACGTTAAACATATTATATAAACAAAATGAAATAAAAAAAAACAAATGACATATTATATAAATGAAATAAAATAAAGAATAAAGATCAACATTAGGATAGTGTCTTTCCAATGTCTTTTCCTTCAACTGTCCATCAATCAATTAATGTATTCAGTTCATTTTATTTGAGATAGCTATATAAATGCACATCAGACAGTTATTTTTAACTAAAGTGCATAAAAACGCACAGTCATTTGAATCAAGATAAATAAAAATGTAGATAGTTATTTTAAATCAAGATTTAGCTACAGGATAATTAATAAATTTTAAAAGAGTTCTGTTGATTACCTTCCATTTTGATGAGTTTCTTCCTTGGTTTGAATTGATTTGTTTCTTTTCTTCTTCTTTTCCATTTTAGATGCTCAAATTATAGACAACAAGCAGTTTCTGATTACTAAACATGAATTAATTTTTTTAAACATTATACAGAAGTTTGCTGCAGTTTTTCAAACGAATTTTAACCAGCCAAATAATTCTTTTTCTTTCAATTTCATACAAAAGTTTGACAGTTCTCTCCTTCAATGAACTACCAATAAGCAGAATGGATAAGTTGTAGCATTTAGTATAAAATATCTTATTAAAAGTTGATTTCTTCATAATTGACGTGAGAAAAAGAAATATGCACTACTTATATATGAATAAGTAATTCATATTTTGGTATACTGTAAAACTTAAATACATTATTAAACTCTGAGAAAGAAAAATTAACAAAAAAAAACTTGGAGGAAAAAAAACTTTCAGAGATAGCTTAATTTTTAGTTAGTCAGCAAAAGTTCTCAATTAGCAAAAATTCCCCTTATACACTTTTCCCAGCCACTTTTATAGGGTGAAGGAGAAAAAAAACACATGTTAATCCCCCTCCCCACAGATGGTTTTTCTTCAAATCTAATTAAAAAACTTCCACTCAGAATGAACAACTGACTCTTTACTAGTTGTTAATTTTGACAACTTTTTTTTTCTCATCTTAAAGCATATCTCTTTAGTTAACACATTAGCGATTAATTTATGGAAAAGTAGTCAAAGAAGATCTAATCAAAAACATAAACTTACTAACACTTTTTTGGTCAAACAAAGATTACATTCATTCTTCTTTTTTTTTTACTTATCTAAATAATTTCTTATTTAGATTTACATTTTAAATAATATAGAAAATTATGTCAATTTCTATAAAGGAAAGAAAAAAATCAAACCCATATATTTGTATTACACACACATACATGTGCAGACCGTTCAATAGAAAACTGATCATTCAGATTATATGAACATAAATATCCATCATAATTAAACTCAATTATAATTTCTGATAATCATAAGCACAAATATCCATTATAATTTCCTATAACTTTAAACCTATTCTCCCAAAAAAAAACTGTTAAACAAAGCTATTGACAATCAATTCAATTTTAATTCTCATCAACTTTTTTTAGTAATAAATATCAAAATTCATAACTTTATTTCAGTCATATAAATATTTATTTCTCAATTATTATATTGGTAAATTATTATAGCAGTGTACAAAAAAAATCAATCATCC
The DNA here is from genome assembly GCA_028023455.1 of Epiperipatus broadwayi. Classification (NCBI taxonomy): domain Eukaryota; kingdom Metazoa; phylum Onychophora; class Udeonychophora; order Euonychophora; family Peripatidae; genus Epiperipatus; species Epiperipatus broadwayi. The sequence continues at coordinate 42,452 of JAQFVV010007889.1, forward strand.
CCCCTGCATTAAATAATGCTAACTACATTTTATACAAACACAAACTGTCTCTATATATGTTACTTTTGAGCTATATAGCCATTACTTTCTCAAATAAAGCTTTTCTTATATTCAAAAAAAAAATTTTTCCACAATTATTTCCTTTTATTACATTTGGTTTATAGATGAAATAAACCAAAAGGCTACTATATATATATAAAATGCATAATCTATGCAGGATGAGCTGATCAGCAGAATACTGCTAAACATCAAGTTTATTTAATACTGAGGACAATAATCTCATATAATAGTTAAGACCTCTCCAGAATTACCACAGAAACTCTAGATAAAAGTCAATAACAAATCAGGATAAAGTAACATTATATGAATGACCAATGAGCTGTATAAAAAGCTTACAAATGCCTGATGAACTAGAGAAACTTAATACAACTATGATCTTTTTTTTTGTTTCAAAATTTGAGAATATGAAATGAATAATGTCATTCATTTTGTTGTTAGCCATGTGATCTTTCATATATGTGTTACCTGGTTTTGAAGGTTGTGACAGCAATTAAATATAGCATTCAAAAGTTTTAAAGATTATTATATAAAATAGAATTTAAAATGAAGTATTAAGTGTAATAATTGATATATTCTAATATTAAAATAAATTATTAAATGTCACATTTTAAAATAATAAAATAGATTTGCTAAAAATATTTAAATTTAAGAGAAACTTATAAATTATATAGAATATATTAAAATTGTTGCTATTATCAAAAATTAAAAAAGTATATGGAATGTATATTGGCGTTTTAAAAAAATAGATTTTAAATAATTAAATTAAAAATAAGTTAATAAAAAAACATTAAGCCTGTTTAGAATATGAGATTTGAAAAGAAGGGAAAAGTTCTAGCAATTTAATAATTATGGTATTTAGAAAATTCAATCAAGTATAATGGGTGATTTTAAAATTCTTGTAATCAAAATAAATGAGATGTAAAGATGTTGAAAATAAAAGATTATCAAAAGTGTTAAAAACAAGATATCAAAACATATATCTATAATTAATTTTTCTTGAAATTAATCAGCCTGGATTCTCACTTTATTCAAGCTATATTGAACCCTCATTAGAATCATGAGTAAAAGAAAAACCACCAACTGCTGAAATCTAACTCCAATCTCTGTGGAACCTGACCAAGCAATTTTCAAAGGAATCTCTAATCAAAATAATGAAACAAGGCCTAAACCTCAAATTTCAAAGACAGGAAATTAGTAAAGGATATATGACAATTAAATGTGATCAATTAATGAAAGCTATCATGACAGAAATACCATTCCCAAAAAAGGAAAACTCTCACAATGAATGTGAATTCTGGTTTAAAAATTTTTGCTGAATAAATTAAAAAATATATAAATTATAATACATTTTGCATATTCAATTTAAATCACTTTAAGCATTTATTATGTATTTTATTTGTAGTGTGTGCTGGACTCTTAGTTTTAAGATTCCATAGTTTTGTTTTTTATTTACCTGAGAATATATTGCAAGTTTCCATTTTATATGGTTTGTATACTTTTCTCTTTTATATTACTAACCCTTGTTAAATTCTCAGGCAGATATTAGTAACTTTCTTTTAACTCACCTATCCACTTTTTGCTATACTGTAAATAAATTAGCTAAATTTAGTTTGTGTTTCCTGCAGACCATCAATCTTTTGGCTAGCAATTTATCAAGTATAGTGTTCTGTTTTTCCTAAATCAGAGATTTTTTTCTATTTAAGATTACAGGAAATCTAAGTCTTTTCTTGTTCTATTTTCTTGTCTTGTATTTGGGTCAACCTTGAATGTAGTTAATCATGAGCTGTTCTGCAGACATATGACATTCTTTGTCCCAATGCTTTATTCTGGGCCAAAGAAAGCTCGCCTGCACTGTTTCATTGTATTCTTTACAAGACCATTTTATTTTTGAAATCTGTAAATAGGGAAACTGGAATTAGTTTTTATAAATCACTGGCAGGAAGATATTATAAATCCCTCTTTTTAAATTATAGGTGAGAAAACAAACTTATCTGCCCAGGGTATTTGATGTTTCAAAACTACGTACACTCTTTGATAAATACATTAGAGAAATTTAGAACACTCTTTCATAATTGGTTTGCTTAGAATTTACTATTGTAAATTGAATAAACTACGAACTCATTTAAATTTATTTTGGCTAATGTTTATCTTTGTGTTCTTTTCTCAATTGTCTGAACAATGTTAAAGATCTCTTTCTCTCCCTAGGTCTAGCTGGTGGCATCGTTAACTTTTGATCACCATAAATTAAATTTTCTAGGTTGTAATGACCTAGTGGTGCCCTCGGTGATCAAAAGAAGTGACTGGTACAATATATATATATATATAAGTGCATTAAGATGAAATCAATAATTAATTATATGTTATAAACTATTTCTATCAATGTCATTTTAAAAGTTTAATCCAATCAAAATCAGATACATGTAAACTATGAAAGATTTCACATTTGTACTAAAATAATTAATTTAAAATTACTTTTACCTTTCAATTACTTAAAAAAAATAAAGGAAAAAATTTCATGAAAATTTGATATTACTTATTAACTTTTGTTGTCTTGCATTTATCTAGTAAGTAAGTAGATTTCAAGAACATCTATGTCTTATGTATTCATTAATTATTTTTATGGATGCCTGTTGAAAACTGAATATTACTGTTAGATTATTTAACATTATATCATATGAAATTCTTATTCTACTTTAGCTTAGCTCAAGACATGAGTTTGAAAAGAGAGCACAGTTAAGGGATTACTAAATATAGTGACTCCTTTAAATTAATCAAAGAGAAATAAATATTTCCCTAAAGACTAGAATAACGAATAATGATTCTAAAATATTGCTCAAATAATAATGTTATACAGATTTGATTATATATTTGTCATTTATTCATAGGAATCTAAATGTAATTCTTCTCTTTGCTCTTATTATGATTATTTAAGTTAGCATTGCTTATTGACACCATCTTACATATACCAGCTAACTGTAATTTCCCAAATCAATATCAGTTAAATATAAATGATTTCGAGTTTAAATGAATGATTATCATTGTCATCTTTTCATTATCAATCTCATTTCTGGCATATATATTCCTATAAAAATAAATTTTCTTTAATCATAAATTTATTAGAATAATCTTAGTTTGAGATAAAATTTTATTAATTTATTATTTTGTCTACAAAAAAAAAAAGAACATTGAGAATGCAAATTAAAAAAATAAAGATATCCAAAAAGATGATAATATTAGTCTTTATTATTATTATTATTACCATATGCTGATATTAAATTAAAGTAATGTAACATCATTAACATACAAAAAGCATACTTAATTACACCTGGGTCTCGTTTTATGCGGATTATTTTAATGCGATTTTGAAATTATGCGATTCATGTTTCTTCTTAATATCTTCGATATTTCAGTATATTTATTAGATATCATGAAATTTAAATTATTAATAGCTTATTTTGACTTGTTTTTTTTTTTTTTCAAAAATATAACATTATATTAGCAGCTAATGTGAATATGGCCTGAAGCTGTATTAGACTCTTAGCTTCTATGTAAAAAAACCTACTTATACTAATGAGTAAATAATAATAGATTTATACTTACATATAAAAATATCGCAAATATTCAAAAATTTTAAACATTTAAAATGTATTTTGTTAGATATAACACAAATATTTTTTTAGAATTTTAAAATAAATAATAATGAAGATTTTATTGCTGAAAATAATCTTTCTAATGATAATCTTTTTATTTTAAATGCGATCTCATTTTTTAAATATAGAAACAGAAAACCATTAACACAGCACAAGACTGAAAGTGGCACTAGTTGTACATCACATCATGAATCTAATTTCTTACCAATTCATAAATGAATGCATATTGTCAAATAGCAGTAATGATTAAAATATGTATAAAAAAATGTAAAATTAAATACTGTAGTTAATAAAAAGTTTGTCTTGTATAATTTTTTTTCAAATATTTGAAATTTTTTATTAGTCATACTTTATTTCTTTATTTTTTTAACGTGAATTTTAAAGTAATTTTTCCTTGTTGCTTTGCTTTTATGCGATTTCTGAAAAATACAGAACCTATCCCCCATTTTTCAAGGTAAGTTGTCTATTTTTGTGCAATTTCTTTTGTGCATGTTTTCTGAGGAACCTATCTACCGCATAAAATGAGAGCCAGGTGTACTTGCAAAAAATAAGACATCACAAAGTTAATAAAATAAATACATCAATAATTACATACCTATTCTATCTCTAGTACAAGATTAATTCATGGGTTTATAAAATAATACTAAGATCCAGGTGATTTGTAAAATGCCCTAGATTGTTTTTGATATCTATGAAAAATAGTGTGACTCTGGGAAAGATAATTAAGTCTTCTTTGTTGAATTCTTTTCCTTCTCGATTCATTTATCTGAGCCTTATATATCTATATAACAAGCCTTAATGAAGACATTTTTTTATCAAAATCAGATTTTGTGATTGTCCTTTGAAATAATTATAGATCATCTTTTGGATCTCATTATCTAATAGATTACTACTTTTAAAAAAGTACTGATTCAACTGTGTTATTTGGTAAAAACTAATAATCTGACTTTTGTTTTATAAATATTATTATTCAGTTCCATCTCACAAAGCTAAATATACTATAACAGGGTGGGTATAATTGGGGAGGTGATCATCCCTGGGGTGATGGAAATTTTGGAAAAATATTTCAAATGTTAAGTAAATAATATTAAATTCGAATATCAGCCTTTCAAGCTAATTGTGCAAACGCTTTGCAAGGGTTAATAATAAATGAATACATTCTCACCAATACAAGATATAATATTTATGCAGGAATAAAAAAACCCATACAAAAGAGTTTGGGTTCGAAAAGATAGATGGCCATTCTATCTTTTCCCAAAGACTTTATCATGTGTTTGAAGTGTTTGTATTCAGTCATTTATAGTTAAAATCTGCAAAGCGCATGTGCAACAGCTTAATGCTGTTTAGCTATTACAGTTTATAAAACTTCGCGCTATATAAAATAATTGATTTATTAAATATTAAAGTAATTTTTAATATCCAAAATATATCATCATCATCAAACATATCAATTCACTACAGAATGAAGATCTCTCCAAGTTCAATCCATTTTCTCCAATCTTTAGCTTCTCTTCTCCACATCACCCCTGCACACTTTCTTATTTCATCCATTCATCTCACATGTGGTCTCTTTCTGGGTCTTTTACAATCTCTTAGAATCCAGTTTAAGATTTCAATTGTCCATCTATTATCATCTCTTCTAGCAATATGTCCAGTCCAACTCCACTTCAGTGTTTTAATTTTTTCAATGAGGTCAGTAACATCTGTTTGTTCTCTTACCCATATATTGCATTTTCGATTTCTTGTTCCTCCCAAAATGCATCTCTCCATACATCTTTGAATGGCCTGAAGTCTCTGTATTGCTCTTCTATTAAGTGTCCAAGTCTCAGATCCATAAGTAAGAACTAGTAAAACACATTTATTAAAAACCTTTCTTTTCAAACACATAGGCATATTTCCTTTTGGTATAATGTTATTTCTACCAAAAGCACTCCAACCAAGTTTAATTCTGATTAATTTCATCCATTGTTTCCATCTGTATTAATAATCTGACCAAGATATTTGTAACTGTTACCTTCTTCTAACTCATCATAATCAGTCTTTATTTTCATATTTTGAGAAAACCCATTAAACATTACTTTAGTCTTTTAACATTTATCTTTAGTCCTACTTTCATCTGATAACTCCTGCAACATTTCCTGCAGCTCTAAAGCATTATTTGCAAAAACATTATCTGCAAAATCTAAATGACTTAAATAATCTCCATTTACTTTCACTCCTTTAGCTTCCCATTTTAATCCACAAAATATCTCTTGCAGCACTGCTGTAAAAAGTTTTGGAGATATGGAGTCACCCTGTCTTACACCCTTCTCAATGTTGACTTTCCCAGTATTCTTATGTAATCTAATTGTTGCTGTTGCATTTTTATAAATATTCTTTAAATATGACAATATCCTGGATCTATACCTTGATGATCTAATGCTTTAATCACTGAAGAAATGTTTATAGAATCAAATGCCTTTTCATAATCTACAAATCCAAAACATAATGGCAACTCATATTCATTAGTTCTTTCTATAACTTCTCTCAATATTTGGATATGATCTACTGTACTAAAACCACTTTTAAATCCAGCTTGTTCTCTTGGTTAGTGGAATTATCTTGGTAAAAATTTTGTATAAAACTGATAAAAGGCTGATAGGTCTGTAATTTTAATATCTTCTTTTTCACCTTTTTTAAATATTAATATTAATATTGCATTTTTCCAATCATCTGGTATAACTTTATCATTTAGACATTTGGTATATAACTTTGTTAAAAAAAATTTTATTTCTTCATCTGCTTCTTTTACTATATTAATTATAATTCCTTCATTACCTGGACCCTTTCCATTCTTCATACATTTAATTGCATGTCTCACTTCTTCATTTAAAATTCTGGGCAATTTGGAAGATGTAATAGATAAAGGCGGTACTTGTTCTTTATTACTATATAATTCTTGATAAAAGTCTTATACCCATCCTCTTTTTAGTAATAATTCCATCTTTTTTTCTTATTGCAGATATAAATTTCCTACCAATACCAAAATGTTGTTTTATACTCTTGGGACTTTTATTGTCTTCTACAACTTTTCTTGCTAGTTCACAGTTATACTTTCTTATATCATTTTCACCTCTTTTCCTCACCAATTTACAAAATTCGAGATATTCAATCTTTTTTAATGCATCATTTTTGTATATCTTCATATTCCTTCTTTTCTTCATAAATTCTCTAGTCTCAGTAGAAATTTTATTGGTCAATTGCTTTTTTCTACCAGCTATCTTCGTTGCAGTTTTTAAAATTGTACCAGTTATTTTCATATTAATTTGATTCAAATCTGAATCATGTTCAAAATCTACTAATACTTTAGACTGATTTGTAAGTTCTAATTTAAATTCATTAGAATGTTTCTGATGATTAGGAATATCAACTGTAAATATTGTTTATTATGTTTGGTCCGGATTACAGACCCAACCTACAGAAAATAATACTAAGACAAGTATTACAATTAATATATTTATAATATCTACAAATATATTGTAACCGGCCGACTACCTTACCGAGATTACGGGCTTCGAAATAAACCTGACATAGCGTAAGGCTTTATTTATTTTCTTACATCGACAGTTATTCACGATCCACATAAGGGGGCGCCAGATATGATTATTTAAGTTGATTTTAATTACTCGCATCACCTTACATCATGTCAAAACGATTTCGAAGTCTAATCCCACCCACTAGCTCAAAACTCCCAGCATGGACCAATAAGGTTTCTCAAGGTTGTTACATGATTGTTCTAGGACGACTCCTCCCGAAAAAGACGCATTGTCCGTAATGAAAAATCAGCATGGTTTTCTAATTACTTGACTACTGGCGTAATATCCATTTATTGGTTGTCACTGATCAATGAGGTGGTTCGTTTACGCCCCTAACACTAGGCTTCAAGTTCATCCCCCGATGTATCGTATATAACATAATTATTTGACGTTTACTTCGATTGATTATAGACCCGCCCGCTCTTAAATCTATCTTAACTAAGGTTAAATAAGAAACATCGTGACTTACGGCACGATGTTGACATAATTAATACAGTAAATAAATTGAAATGAAAATTAAATTTAACTACATATACTTCAAAGATAAGTCATTAAAAATAAATAAACTACGGTTTGAGTGTGTGTGAAAAGATTTGAGAAATGCTCGACTTGATTAGATATTAACAAATTTATTAAATATGAAAAGAAAACATTATTAATTGATTTATTACACACGCGCACATACATTCACGCTCACAGAGAATCATAATTAGTCATAACATAATGTGAATAACGAGATAAAGTTCCTTTCTAGTTGATAAAATATATTATCTTTCCTGAGCTTCGCTTAAGTTCAAAGTTCATGTTTACAAAGTTCTGTAACAAGGATAAACTATCATGATGAGGAAAGTTTTAAGATTTGTTTGTGCAAATTTATGTTGGTTAATTACGAGATTGCCTTATGAGTTTCTAAATTGAGTGAGTGAACATAATATAAAACATATTTACCTAGGATTTGTCTTGGTTACAACGAACATTGATTGGTCTGGACGAGTTTGGGTATTTCATGGAACATTTCTATTATTAGGAGCATCAACTTCACACGACGATGTTAGCGGAATTTCATAGCTTCGGAGATGTTTCAGTAGGGGGCCGGAGAGGCGCCGATCAGTCCACTGAAGGGTTTATTAGCCCCTCATGACAGTCGACGCTCATGGTATTAATTTCTATAGTGATCATCTTCAAACTGAGGGAATAAATCAAGCTAATTCAGAACAATTTTCTTGTTAAAATAAAAGCATAAGCATCGGAATAAAAATGAGCAGGTGATAACTCGGAATATCGAGAATAAACAACAGCAATGATAACGTATCAATCGAAATGAATCGGAATCGAACCATTGAATAGGTTTTAACTGGTATTTATAAGGGTTGATCCATATCTTGGGATCCAATCGACCCCCAGAGTTCCTTGCTCCTGGAGTTGTCGTTTCAGGTCCGCGTTTGAGCTACCTGTTCACTCACTCTTTGTGCTAAAGGCAATATTTATTTTGAGACAATCTCATTTTGCAATCTCACTCTCAACCAACCTTATCCTTCACACCTCCAATGCATGCGTGTGTGCGTGTGTTTTTCCAGAACAATACAAGCTATTTTAAATTTAGAAGAGTCGAGCATTTTATCTTTTCCCTCAAATCTTTTCTCTAAGTTTTATTCTAGTTAAAACTATATTTCTAAAATAAAACATTTTTAAATTCCCCGTGGTGTTTTTGATTGACAATTATATTTTACTATTTAGGAGAGCATATTATATTTTATTATTTAGGAGAGCAAATTATATTTTGTTATTTATTTTTTATTATCTAAAAGCTTTAATCATTTAATTAGCCGTTTACCGTCTGTATTTTATCAATGTGTTTTATAAATGTATTTATGAGAGAAAACAAAACTATTACACGTTACGAAAATAAAATTACGAGTGTTTTAGGCTGCTTGCTGGTGGTGTGTGTTTATCGATTTGTCCCGTTCTGATCTATGCTTCCTAGATTTAATACTGATGTAACGTTGTCTCGTTACA
>JAQFVV010007890.1:0-51687 GCA_028023455.1 Epiperipatus broadwayi
ACAATACCACCGGGGCAGGGGAATGAGAATAAAATAGAGGTTTAAACTAATTTTATTCTTAATAAGTGTTTATGTCCATGTTCATGTGTTTGGTTTTTTTTTATTAGCATGCTGATATATTTTGTAGACTCATTCAACAAGCGATGTTCAGCTTTAATGCCCACTTTTAGGTCTAACACGGCGGGAATGCAAAATATTTCCACATTCATCTGTGTCCTTTCCGCTTAAACATAATAGTAACGATAAGAAGCCCAAGTTATAAGCACAAATGAGCATTGTTCATCATTTTGAGTCTTACAGGCTCATGGCAACCTGGTCCGTCCTCCCCATTTATCGGGATCTCTGCTAGAAATAGACTGATGAGCATTTAAAGACGGTCTTATGTTATATACTGCGTACTAGGACTCGGGGCTATGCTTTTTCCCCTCTTCAGTAACCGCCTACCCGGTCAAATACTTGTGACTTACATCTACATCAGCCGCGATCGTGTTTTTCTTTATGTAAATCATGTAAATTTATATATACATATTTTAATATTCTAGTTGCGTGTTTTCGTATTATTATTTTTTTGTTTTCGTTTCTCCAGAGGCATATCTGAAATCTGCAGGGTGTCATCCGGCCCAATTTATCTCTCAATGTTATCTATCACTATAACTGTTTGATGGTGGAGGTGATAGGGATCGAACCCCCACCCTGTGTTGCTATCAGTCAATACCATAGTGTTCAGTTGTAGTCGACCCTTCTGGTTCGGTGTTTTGTCGAAGTGTTTAGGACTTGTCTCTTCTCTGGCCTTGTCATTCTCAAAAGTGCTAAGTAATTCTGCCATTCTCTCTACTGTCTCACATCTGGTACTTATCAACAGATGCCCTACGGGATCGGGAAAATTTTTCCGCGTAATCTTGATAATCTGCTTCTCTGCCAATTTGCACTCTGTCAGCGCTCGTAGTTGCACTACTTGTTTTCGAAAAAATGGTACATAACGCCCTTCTCTGCATTTCTCTTGTGCCACTTTATTCTTAATTCTCTCTTGGTGGTCCTCGTTCCAATAACATTTGATTAATATTTGACCATACTGTGTAAAGTTCTTCGGTTTATTAAACAAGGATTCCCACCAAGCTTGCGCCGTCTCTTGTAAATGATTAACTGCCACCGTTAGCTTAACATCCTCCGACATGGGGTTTATCGCAAAGTACCCTTGCAGGCTATTTAGGTGTTCCATTGGTGATTCTCCATCTTGTCCATAGAAAATTTTTAATTTCAAAAAGGGGTTTACTGCACTCGGCGCATTTTCTCTATTTTCTATGAATTTTATCTCTTGGCTTTTTTGTTTATCGGATCTCAATTCTATTACTTCTGTGCTCTGTGACCCTTTAGCTATTTTCTCATCTACTACCCTCCTTAACTCTTCTTTTATTTCTTTAATCTCTACCCTTATTTCTTCTTTCAATTCTCTGACTATCTCTGCCATTTCTTTTTTTATATCTTCTTTGAATTCCATCATGCATTCATATAATAGTTTTCTTATTAAGGGTTCCATGCCCTCTTTTAATTCTTTCTCGCCTTTTGCCATATTTTGTATATTTTTACTACTTCTCAATTTCATATATGGACGTGTTGCTTATTTTTGCTATAGTAAACAAAATCTTAACTTTATCAATTGTTACGATATAAATTCAATATTTTATTTTGCTTTGTTAATAAATTCATTCACTGACACCCTCTCTTTTATCACCCTATAATCTCCCATCCCTCTCTACCTTTACTGTCATTACTAGCCTTTGATCGATTTTATTTATTATTTAATTTATCCGCTATTATTTTGTTTCAATATAAACTTATTTAAAATCTTATATTCTTAAACAAAAACTTTCATAATCATACGCAATAACTTTTTAGACTTGCGCACTATTTGTGGTCATTTTTATTTTCCGGCTGCAGACATTAAATTCTCAATTTTATGCTGTTTTTAAATTTTCTCAGGTCGTGGGTTTTTTTTTCGTAAGCCCAAGTTGGAAAAGCCATTATAATGTTTTCTGTATTTCTAGGCCTCTACATGCATTATAAATGCGTGAGTTGATCAAGTTATGCAAAAGAAAAATAAATGTTCATTTATTTTATAAAAAAAAAAAAGAAGAACGTTTTATTATTATTCCAAAACATAACTATTTTTCCTGATCAGCTCGGTCTAGAATTATTACTAAGTACAATCATGAGCTGATTCAGTTTTTAATTTCTACATGAGGGCGCCAGAGTCGTTAGACCCACTGAGTCGGCGTCAAACATATTGTAACTTGTAAACTAATAATTATACGAACTGTGTTAAAATTCCTGTTAAGTAGAAGATATCCCCTTTGACTTAATTAAGAAAAATAAATCTATTTAGCAAAGGTAATTTGTATACTAATTTGATTCTAAATAATCAAAACTTAAATATAATAACTCTAAATTTATACATGTACAATGAAAGTATGTTAATAACAAAGATTTAATATTTATGATAAATGAAAAATTATAATGTTGGGACGTATTGTGCATAACGAATTTAATAATTTGATTCAAATATTGAAGCAATAGTTAGTTTGTGTCTTATTTTTCCGTGGTACTGTTTCATTTACTACTCCGTTTGCAAATCTTTAGATCACAAAATTATGGGATAAACATTTCATTAAAATCTCAGTTCATAAAGCTTTATATAGAGTTATGGCCATTAACTTACTGGTAAGTTTATATTTAAATAGGTCATTGATCCTCCGACATCCAATTCAGTCAGTGGGTAGTCCGCAGTAGTTGTTTTTTTAGTTGCACTTCTTCCAAATCTCCGATCAAATTTAGGTAGAGTCAGATGACGATCTAGGTGACTTTTCTCGAGAGAAAGTGTCGGCAAACAATAGAGTTCTACTCACTCATGATGAGCATTTCAGTTCGTATCTAAGTGGACACATTTTATTAATATTTTTTTTTGTTTAAAAAAAAAATATGAAGCACTTCAAATTGCTCAACACTCTCTGGAACGATAAGACAAAAGACACTTTTCAAATCTGTCAGCTCCTTTTATATTCCCAGATTCTTTTTAGAAGTTCTGCGCATATTCCTTTTTTACCTTTTGTTCTATTTTATAAACTTCTACATTATTCTCCTGTTTTTATTACAAAGTCTGTTTTCTCGTTAAGAATTTCTGCCATTTTTAATTACTATCAGAAAGTCGGACTCTCTGATAACAATCTTTTACCTTTGGAATTTTCTTTCACTATTTGAATCAATTATTCAGTATGCACTTTCCAACATTGAATTTATTTTAGTTAACTTATATTTAAAAAAAAAATTAAACTTTCACTGTACGTTTTTCTTAAAACAACATTATATTACAAAAATAAAATTAAAGATCGGGTTCTCTCTTTTTTTATTTAAATGATACACAATATTAAATAGTAATTTGTACCCTGTATATAAATAAATGGTACAATATATATGTATGTATACACTGACCTTATATATATATATATATTGTAACGGAATAGCGTTACATAGGGTTTGAACCTAGGAACGTTAAAGATATATATAAATGACGAAATAAATGACAGGTACAAAATTTTTAAAAAAAAAACGATCTTGTTTTAAGAATAAACGAGAAACAGCCGTTTCTAAAGCAGATCACAGCTATACAAGAGTACCTGTCAGATTTATTGAACTAAAATTAAAAGAGTTTTTATTTTTTTAAGGAATTAAATTTATTATAATCATTATTTGTAAGTTTGCTTTTTTTTGTTACTTCGTTTTAAAAAAAAGAATGATCGAGAACAAATTAGAAATTTTTTATTAAATCATTTTTAAACAAAAAAAGAAAGAAAAAAGATAAGTAAATTAATTAATCTGCAATAGGTTAAAAGATTCCAAGCGATCTAAGATATTTTGAATGGGGGGGGCAATTAGTAGATTAAAATTTAGAGAATTTGAAACAATAAGCAGGATGTATGTTGGTAAAGTCTAGATAACAATCCAAATTTAGAAACAGAGGTGATAAAAAGTGTACACTGCTATTGTACTACTTAGACTTCTGGCTCCAGCTAAAACAATACTTAAAAAAAGATGGTAAAACTAAATTAAATTCCCACGTGGTGCAAATGTCACAGAAACTATTAAATAAAGAGGACCTTTAATTAGCAAATAAGAACTGATGACTCATGAGTGCATGACAGAGATTGGAGGAAAAATTCAAGGTGTCGTGGTGGGAAAGAAGAGAAGAAAAAGGCAAGACAGAACTGGAGAGAGAGATTAATTACAATTATTAATTATTGATTAAGAGTTGTGGAAGGCGAAATTAATTTGAATTTTAGCGGAGAGTATTATTAATTTTTTTTGGCAGAGCTTCTGATTAAGTACTTGGACTTCTTAACCTAAACTTTGTGTGATACCGTAGACGAAATGCGTTGCTGAATCCAAAATTCGCGGCTTGGCCGCCGAACCTTCGCACCTGGCACCGCTGATCGATCCTAGAATGCTCTCAACCTCGGAGAAAATGAACTCAAGGACCACACTCACCCTGGAAGCCTCACCAAAAGCCAGCATGCTGAATTAAAGAAAATATCGCTCAGGATCCCATTACAGTCTTCTCGTTCCACAGGTAGTTATATTTTAACATTTGCTCACACATTCATGCACCAGCTAAATTAACTTTAAAGTGGAGAACGATTTACAAACATTAAGTGTAAAATGATAAAATTACTAATGACCAAATTGAATCACTAAAGAACTCAACCAGAATCATATGTACAATTAAGATTCAGCAAATATCTGTGCAAATTCATACCTAATTCCGTAATTGTGTTATCTAGACTTACTAAATCATATATCTGCATGATAATTTTATTTACCCAGTTTTTTTCTAAATAAATCATTCATTTAATTAATACTTCTTTTATTGATCGCTTGGAATTTCAAATTTATTTAAATAATGTTGAATGAGTGCGGGAGTGATCTATTTTGTATAATTTGAACGGGTACATTTAATATTTTAGTTAAGATTTAAGTATATTTATAGCGTTTATATTTGTCATACAATTCTTATGTTAATGTTAAGTTATGGTTAATTTATTCTGGGGGATATAGGGCGGGCCCAACAGTGATAAAGGTGTTTCAATATTGTTTTAACGGTAATGTGCGATCTAGTTTGGAAATAGTGTTGCTGTGTTCGTTTCTTGCTGTCCGCTGGAGTGATGCTTGGGCATGTTCTGTGATATAGTTGAGTGAGCATGTGCACGTGCGTGGCGAGCTTGTAAAGGTTCTCCTGGCGCCTATTACTCGGGTTCAATCTGAATCTACATATGAAACAAATAAAAGCGTACGTGTATATGTGTTTGAAATTATTTTCACAAAACATTATGTAAACCCCGGACGAAATAACACAGCAGGTTCGTAAAAGGGAATCGTCAACAGAACAGCAAGCATACAGAAATAGTGACGTCGAGGTGTCGTACCGGGTTACATTTGGCGCGTCAACGTGCGGCGAAACTGTTGTTTCAAAGGGCAGAACCGACGGGGATATAACTGACGGTTCTAATAACGAAAGTCAATTTAAATAAAGAGACCCTGAGAAGGAAATACGTTTAGCGGCCTAAATAAGGCGGTCGGAGGACATTTTTTTAAAAAAAAAAAAGGAAGAGAGGGCGCTCGAAATTACAGAATGAATTATCGATGAAAGCGGGGGGGAAATTTTAGAATCACTAAAAGTCAAATTATTAAACATTGCTTGAGAGAGTGGGAAGGGGATTTAGTTCTTTTGTCATTATTAAAATAATCAAACATCCGAATATACCTGATATTTGTAGAAAGCTGTGGGATAGCGGGATTCCGTGGAAGAAATATCAGATAGTAAAAGGAAGCAATTCATAAATTAATTTCTATACTAGTAAGTTAACCGCAAATAATTTTAATCGAAAAAATATATACATCGTTAAAAGACGCATTTTAATATTATTATATTCTTGCACAAAGGAACGAACTGTAACTGGGATCTTGTTAGGAGTGTTGTGTGTGTTACTTAAAAATAAAAGGGACGTTGAGCGTAAACAACACATATATATAAATAACCACCGAAAAAAAAAAATTATTATAAAAGATAAATAAAGAATAGCGTATCTACATATATAACGACGCGTGTAACAGTATATAGATATAACCGATAGCTACTGTATATAAATAAAGGGGAACAGTGAGAACTGGGATATCTGAGCGATAGAAACCAAACTTGAGGGCTTACAGTGGGAGTTTTAAGAGCAAGGACCATCTGAAAATAGGACAAGACAGTCAGTGGGACCAGCGGAGTAGTAGGTGACGAGCCATGGATTAGTATAATCACATCACAAAACAAGTAAATAACGATGGAAGAAACCCAAGACGAAAGCATGTGGGAACAGACGGGGGAGAGTCCCATACAATTTAAGAAACAGAATACGGAGAGCGAAGGGGACCTCAAAATATTGATAAGGATGATGACTCAAATGATGGCCGAAATGAGGGCGGATAGAGAAGAGCGTAGGAGAGATAGGGAAGAGTGGAAAGAGGAAACAAGGCAATTGCTCCGGGGAAAGGAGGTGAAGTCAGAGGAGGGCAAAGGGGAAGATAGTCGTTTAACCAAAGTTGGGGGAGAGACAGATCAGAATGGGATGGAGATGGATAGAACGAAGTCAGACCTGAACGATCTAAAGGAAAGGGTAGAGATCCTAACTGATGATATAGAGAGGGGAAGTAAGCACCAAGAGGGGGTGAAGGAAGCAATAAGGCAGACCGAAGAGGCGTGTCACGAAATAAGACAGCACCAGGATGAAATCCGAGAGGAACTGGGAGAGTGGGGACAGAGAATCCAAAGGATGGAAGCAAGCCAGGGACATGGGGATCTGAGTAGTCGGATGGAAGAGATGGAGAAGAGATGGGGAAAGCAGAGGTCACAGCAGGACACAAGTCGGGCATGGGCGGAGAGACAGATGAAGATAGAAATATTTAGGGCAGGGGAGAACGAAAACCCGATGGACCACCTCGAAAGCATCAGGAATCTGTTTGGAGAACCAATGGCGAGAGAACCTGACCGGGTAAACATCGCAAGCACCTACCTACAGGGCCCGGCGAGAGATTGGTGGAGGACACTTGAATTCAAACCCCGGTCCTATGAGGAGTATAAGGAGGAAGTTTTGCGGTGTTTCTGGAGCACAGTCCGCCAAGAAGGGATTTATTTTAGGATCACCAGAGAGAAATACAGGGGGAGGCCCGGTGAGACGGCTACTCAGTTTTATTATAGGCAGGTGGCGAGCCTCCAACAATTGCCTGCATATCCCATGACAGAGATGCAGATCATTTCAATAATAAGGCACAATATGCCAACCACCCTCAGACACATGATGCTGGGAAGAGATCATAAAGGGATCCATGAGATGGGGGAAATGGTAGCAAAATTCGAACAAGAAGGGATAGGAGTGCAAATAGAGAGGGCTGGGAATGAACAACTCAGAAAACGAGTGCCACCGGACCGATACTAATTGAAAGGATGGAGGAAAGTAAAGGGACGACCCTGGACATCACAAAGATAGACGTTGAAAAGGAATTCACCTGGGAAATAGACGCCACGAAATGGAAGTGACCCGTGATATGAAATGATATTGGAAATGGAATTAATTAATAATGTAGTAAGAAAGAGGGGGGATGACTAAAATAAAGCCTAGGGTGTAACATCTGAAACAAACAAGCCAACCGACCGCGAAGCAGCCTGTAGTGTGTAGAGCCTAAGAAAAAAAAAGGAAAAAAAAAAAAAACAAGGGGGGGGTAATGAGTGAATACTGCAAGAGGGGATAGAGTGCCGACCCTCCAGAGAATGTTGGTGAATTGGTTGGGGAGTACCTAGCAGGACCCGGAGAAGGCTGACACAGGACGCTGGCCCAACTTAATGGCGGAAAATCGTGCAACCCATTTTGAGAGTTCTTATCGACTCACTTCCCACAACTTCGTTATTGCAGGGCGGATCAGACTTTCCAAAATCTTAGTTAGAGATTGAGCGTATTCTGCATAGGGGACTTCGGAAAGGTCCATCCCCATGCCTCCTGTCAGGGATGCACGGAACCCATTGGCCGTTGACGTCAATCGTGGCATACCCTAGATGTCCGTATAGGTATAAGCCTAATAGTTAAAGTCGAGTTCAAGTTTTTTTCCGTTCACAATTGTTTAAAGAGAAGTCTGACCGCAGAGCACCTGATTCAATTTTAAGGGGAAGGGGGAGTCGCGAACAAACAGCCTGGAGAGCCACCATACTGGGGGCCCGAATCATACAAAAGGAGAAGAGGACGTGGGTCGAGTCACTGGACGATGTGCAAGGAAAGGGGACATTTAATGCGCGGGCACTGAAGAGGGCCGAATAACTTGGCTCCTTATCAGAGCTAAAATCCGCAATCCTCGGATTTTACTCTACACCAGGCGGGGAGATATGTAACGGAATAGCGTTACATAGGGTTTAAACCTAGGAACGTTAAAGATATATATAAATGACGAAATAAATGACAGGTACAAAATTTTTTTAAAAAAAAACGATCTTGTTTTAAGAATAAATGAGAAACAGCCGTTTCTAAAGCAGATCACAGCTATACAAGAGTACCTGTCAGATTTATTGAACTAAAATTAAAAGAGTTTTTATTTTTTTAAGGAATTAAATTTATTATAATCGTTATTTGTAAGTTTGCTTTTTTTTGTTATTTCGTTTTAAAAAAAAGAATGATCGAGAACGAATTAGAAATTTTTTTATTAAATCATTTTTAAACAAAAAAAGAAAGAAAAAAGATAAGTAAATTAATTAATCTGCAATAGGTTAAAAGATTCCAAGCGATCTAAGATATTTTGAATGGGGGGGCAATTAGTAGATTAAAATTTAGAGAATTTGAAACAATAAGCAGGATGTATGTTGGTAAAGTCTAGATAACAATCCAAATTTAGAAACAGAGGTGATAAAAAGTGTACACTGCTATTGTACTACTTAGACTTCTGGCTCCAGCTAAAACAATACTTAAAAAAAGATGGTAAAACTAAATTAAAT
Organism: Epiperipatus broadwayi; assembly: GCA_028023455.1. Lineage (NCBI taxonomy): Eukaryota > Metazoa > Onychophora > Udeonychophora > Euonychophora > Peripatidae > Epiperipatus > Epiperipatus broadwayi. The sequence goes on from JAQFVV010007890.1 coordinate 9,071, forward strand.
TCCCACGTGGTGCAAATGTCACAGAAACTATTAAATAAAGAGGACCCTTAATTAGCAAATAAGAACTGATGACTCATGAGTGCATGACAGAGATTGGAGGAAAAATTCAAGGTATCGTGGTGGGAAAGAAGAGAAGAAAAAGGCAAGACAGAACTGGAGAGAGAGATTAATTACAATTATTAATTATTGATTAAGAGTTGTGGAAGGCGAAATTAATTTGAATTTTAGCGGAGAGTATTATTAATTTTTTTTGGCAGAGCTTCTGATTAAGTACTTGGACTTCTTAACCTAAACTTTGTGTGATACCGTAGACGAAATGCGTTGCTGAATCCAAAATTCGCGGCTTGGCTGCCGAACCTTCGCACCTGGCACCGCTGATCGATCCTAGAATGCTCTCAACCTCGGAGAAAATGAACTCAAGGACCACACTCGCCCTGGAAGCCTCACCAAAAGCCGGCATGCTGAATTAAAGAAAACATCGCTCAGGATCCCATTACAGTCTTCTCGTTCCACAGGTAGTTATATTTTAACATTTGCTCACACATTCATGCACCAGCTAAATTAACTTTAAAGTGGAGAACGATTTACAAACATTAAGTGTAAAATGATAAAATTACTAATGACCAAATTGAATCACTAAAGAACTCAACCAGAATCATATGTACAATTAAGATTCAGCAAATATCTGTGCAAATTCATACCTAATTCCGTAATTGTGTTATCTAGACTTACTAAATCATATATCTGCATGATAATTTTATTTACCCAGTTTTTTTCTAAATAAATCATTCATTTAATTAATACTTCTTTTATTGATCGCTTGGAATTTCAAATTTATTTAAATAATGTTGAATGAGTGCGAGAGTGATCTATTTTGTATAATTTGAACGGGTACATTTAATATTTTAGTTAAGATTTAAGTATATTTATAGCGTTTATATTTGTCATACAATTCTTATGTTAATGTTAAGTTATGGTTAATTTATTCTGGGGGATATAGGGCGGGCCCAACAGTGATAAAGGTGTTTCAATATTGTTTTAACGGTAATGTGCGATCTAGTTCGGAAATAGTGTCCGCAGATATATATAGACGAGGGTCCGGGTTACAATATATTGATTGATGTATAAGTAATCAAATTTTTTGCAATCTCAACATTTACACCAAACATTACAGATAAATACATTATTTATTATTAGTTATTTTTCAAACTGGAGATTATTTCTATCCTACATATAAACTGTAAACCTCAATTAATGATTATTGTATCTATTATTTAACCCATAAACTGCTAATTATATTATTGGTTGTGTGAGTTAAAAATCAAAGCTTTTAATTGGCCAACTCACAGACTGAAGACAAAGCCAATTGTTAAAATATATTTACCTATAATATTAAATTCACTTCAGATTCATTTATAAAAAGTATATTAATAATTTGTCAGGTTATGAAAGTGAACGAAAGTTCTTTCAAAAATAAATTGCTATTTATTTATTATAAAATATTCAATTTCAGCAAATTTAAATACAAACAAAGAGTTGCTGATGTAAATGCTTTTTTTTTTCAGTTTTATATTATGGAAAAGTAAATATTTTTTTTGCTAAATCTTAAATATTTTTACTAAAATCTTCAATATGTTTCGAAAATAATTTTATTTTTTTAGCATACTCTATGAAAATGATTAGTAATTTCTCGAAATATACTCTTCATATACTTTAAATCATATTCAAAATGAAAATCTCAGCGTTTTACTTTATTTTTTTTGATCAGGCAGTTTTTTTGTTCTTTCCAGCCAATCAGAATGTCTTTGTCAGCTGAGAGCCGGCTGAGAGCCAATCACCGACAACCTTATTTATTTGTTTAGCTTTAAATGTCGTTTTATTGATTTTTACTTGTAAAATAATTCAGAAGAGGGCACCATCTTACAGAACTTTTAAAAACCTAATCAATAGCTGTCAAACGAATATCCTAGCATTAAAAATAATGGAATTAGAGTGACGTCAATTGTTGACGAGAGGTCTCATAAGAGGTGGCTAAAGAAACACATGAATTAATGGAAATTCATATTTTTTTCAGGTATATAATATCTTTTTTATGATATACTTAAAACTTGCAATTCCCTACCCATTCTTGAAGCACATAAATAAAGACATTTGAAAAACTCAAGTGATCTCCAGGATGTGCATCTTAGATTGAACCAGCACTCATTAATTAACCCAGGTTACAATCTCCTACACATGACTTTATCATTTATTTTTAGTATATTTAAAAATATGTTACACATACAAAAACAGAGATGATGTTAAATTATTCTATGTGCTTACTCTTCAAGTTCTACATGAAATGTGGCAGGTATATGTATTATTAAAAGGAGATATATTAATCTCTACTTGAAATTCAAAGCTTATATCTGGGATAGGGATAAACACAAGTTTAGTTTTAAAAAATGATTAGTATTAATCATTAATATGTTCAGCTGAATGATTAGAGTAAAATTTAATTCAGAACATTAGTATTAGACCTGCTGTGATTGAAACTCAACTTCAGAAACAAATCTGGAAATAAACATCAAATTAAACATTATTTACAATCTTTAAAAAAAAATTTTTTTTTATCTGAATGTTACATAATCTTCTAATCTGAATAAACTTTTGCTGCTAATTTTATATTTTACCCTAGGCTGTGATGTTATACAAGAATGTTGGCATAATTAATCAATGTTAGATGTATATATCACCACCTTATTTAAGTGCTTGCTGGTGAATTTTGACTGTCAAACTGTATTCAGTACCAAGCAGATTTTTTCTACATAGTTTTCTATATCAGACAATCATTAAAATTTTGAAACTATCCGCAAGTAGTGATAACACAGTCCATATTTTTTAAATGTGGAGTAAGTGTGTTCAAACAGTTATGGTATAATTATTTACATCCATGTTTCAGAAAAGAAAGACTGTTGTCATATTTGAAGTTGCAAAAAGAAAGTGGGTATTCATAAGGAACATGGTCCCAGGATTTCAGAATTACATTCAACACTGCATTAAGATTTATTTACAGCTAGTCATAACAAAAGGCATCCATTGAATGGAGCAAAGAACATATAGAAATGGTAGCTAAGACTGTCATAAACTGGAAGAACTATTTTTATAAAGTTCATGCATCTACTATGTTGTACACAGCTAAATGCAAAGTTGGCGGAATTGACAAATTGCTTTTCATTAAACAAAAGAACCTAATCAAACAAATACTCCCAAAGCAATGAATGTTTGGCAATTTCTACACAGAAATAGACTAATGTTTCATTATCAGAATTCCCAACAAGACAGCCTTGACTCTCATGCAAAGCCATCAAAAACAATGTTGAAGCAGTCTTCACAATTTCCATGGATTGTTGGAAATCCTACAATTTGGACAAACTGCAAGCTGTCAAGTGTGAACATTTTTGGGTCATCAATACTTATAACATTATCAATCCAGAAACTGGTGCCCATAATATTAAATGACTTTGAAGTTAAGCCAAATGATAAAATAAAAAACAGTAAGGAAGGACATGTCAGCACCTTGATTCATATTTGGCAGAAATTACATGGAGGAGAATGCAAAGAGATGCTTTCATTTCTATTTTGAAGAGCACCAAAAAACTGAATCCACTCCAGTGATTTATTATTTTGATTGGAATAAATGTAGTCATTATTCTAAAATAAATATGTTTGTTGTTTTTTTATATAAAGTTATAGGTTGCTATAATATGTTATAGAACTTGATCAATTAAGTTTGTCTGATGTTTTACAGTAGGTATAATTCTAAATTACCTTTAATTTTTGTAAATCAAAATGTAATAATTTGATAAGTACTGAACAAATGTTGAAAACATACATAAGAAATTGAGATCTATTTCAACTGATATGTGATATTTGAGCATGAAATGCACATCTTGTGAATCATTTTTTTTTTTCCACATATATTTATTCATATTTTTAATAATACATAATTATATATATATATATATATATATATATATATATATATATATATATATATATATATATATATATATATATATATATATATATATATATATATATATATATATATATATATATATATATAAAGGAAATATATACAAAAAAAAAATGCAAACAAAATTACTTGTTTTGTAAAAGTACTTTTATATTTCAACCAAGAGACTGGTTTGCCTCAGAAAAAAAGAAAACCAGTCCTCTGGTTAAAACATATATAAGTAGTTTTACATACAGGTAAATTTGTTTATACTTTTTTGTATATATGTATATTGTGATTCATTGTCACAATAACAATAAAGATTCTAATCTAAATAAATATTAAAATAGAGTTTTAAAGTATTTAATCAAATAACATTGAATAAAGTGGAACCAAGAAATACATGTCATAAAAAGTATATGTGTCTAAAAATCCATACATTGGAACAGGGGGGGGGGGGAATATCAACATTAAATAACTTTTACTATTTGCTTATTTCTCTCCAAAAAAAAAAAAAAAAAATGAGGGTATAAAAACAACTTCCAATCGTTTTTAAGATTGAAAATTTAAATGTTTTATTTATATATTTGCCAATTGTACATGTTGTAAATTATTTAAATTTTGTAACGTAAATTCTTAAATATTTTACTTTAGATGAGGGTCAGTTTTTACCAATGCAAATAAGTTTAGTTTGCAATAAGGAGTTTGATCAATTAGAAATTACAAAAACTGAATGTATATTTTAAAAGACAAAAGAATTATGTGGAAATAATTCATTAATTAAAAAGCAATAAGTAATAAAGATTTGAAAAATAACTTCAAATATAATGATAATTTTTTAAAATATCCTGTATAGATGGAAAAAAATTCTGAATTTTGCAAAACATATTTTTTGTTTGATAAACAGGTGAAGAAAAGTTTAATAAACTCTATAAGTCAATATAAAAACTTAAAATTAAATAAATATGTTCATTTTAAACCAATGTAGAAGTCTTTGGAGTAAAGAATTTTAGTAATATTTGTCAGCTGTTCCTCATAATAAATCTTGATTACTAGAGAAGCAAAAACTAATTAATCATAAAAAAATATTTGTCAGAATATTCTCATTATACAATGATGAGAAGTCATGTTTTTCCATTTAGCTTTCTTCAAATGATGACAAAGGGTCATTAAGCACACATTTTCCAACATTTACTTTTATCTAAACTTAAATCTAGTTTGAAACTTAAAATGTAGGTTGGCTTGATTTTTAGACAAGTTGCTTTATTGCCTGGTATTGTTTACAATATTTAAAAATCTGCCAAAAAAAATCTACAATCAAACTGCAAGTTAATCATTCATAAAGTCAGCTCTATTTTAAAGCTGAGAAAGACTTCAAATCAAGCTGCCTGTCAGTTGATTGTAAAAATGACAATATTATAGAAAATGACTGAAACTGGAATTTCATAATGACTATTTAAAAGTTACAGAAAGAAGCATTCCAACAAAGAACTGCAATACCATATTTACTTAAAATTATATGTAAAATACATTATAGTAATATATACATATAAGATACATGATGGTAATATATGGTCACTTGATATTTGAAAAAGGCATTGGAATAAATAAAGCTTTTTTGTTTTCTACTTTTATTTCCTCTGAACATTTAAATTATAAAGTGGGAGAAACTTGATTCATCTATCAGATGTTTCCAGAACTATAATGTTAATTTTATATCAATTGGTGAATAGTACAAATTTGGTTAATACTGAATTAACTTTTAATAATACATCAAGTATATCTGACACATATATTAATTTAAATTTTCTAATGGGAATGTTTATGATTATCATAATAATTACAACAATATTTTTATGTTGTTTACTTTAACAAATAGTTTATTGATTACTTCTCTTAGTCTCTTCTTGTTCTAATCTTATTACCACATATATATCATTTTCTTTTATTTTGAATGTTTAGTTAAATAAAGATATTTAGTAATCATGGTATCATTATCAGTATCTATGCTTTCTAAAAAACCAGAACTATGAATTACAAAAGTAAAACTTGTAAAATATAATAGGATTCAAAATAAAGTCCGGAGTATAGCTCTACATCAGAAGGTTGTATTTGTTATTATGGTCTATATTAAAGATTAATACTAATAAATGCTATTTTTTACAGATTACATCTTCATTCCAGCATTTTAAGAGTAAGGCTTGATATATCTGAAAATGTAATTAGTATTGTCAAAGAATGTTTTAATAAAGTATTCTTAACAGATCAATGCATTTGGTCTGATCATCATCAGTAACATAAAAGTAAAATGTAGTTGTATAATTAAATATTTTTTCAAAATTAGTTATCTTTTTCAACCCCTACTTTCTTTTATAAAAAATCCCTACTGAGAACTTTGTCTATCTTGGAACATTTTATTGGATGTAATTTTGTCATGTTTAAAAAGTTAGAGAAAAAAATTTTCTATTTGAATTCCATTTTCAAAACTAAAAACTAATTTAGTGATAGTCATCATTAAAGAAAGAAAATAAAAACAGAAAATAATAATTAAATGTATTACTATAAACTTTATAAGAAATGTATTTACTAAATTAGATAAAAGATATATTTCTTAACCACTTGAAACTGCTTTCACTTTGCCATAATGAACTTTGTACAACATGTCTTCTTAAAAATAAATATTTTAAAATAAAAATATATTTATAGTCATATAGTTTTTTGGTTTAAAATAAGTATTTTACAAAAATATTGCACAAATAACCTTTACTGTATAAACAAATTATTACAAATTACTTTTTTTAATGTAAGTTTTTGAATATTTTCCTCAGGTTAAATGTCATTTCCATTGATTTAGAATGAGGTATGATTATCAGCTTGACATGCAAATTATATATTATAATTACCTAAAGGATTTGTCTAATGCTGATGCCTTCAGACTGTTTTTCAACTAATAATTTTAAAATGATAACTTCAGCAAAATAGAACTGCAGATAATAATGTAAAATTGTAGATAGGCTTAAAACAACATGGAGAATATATAATAATTGCTACTCCATTGTAACACCCAAAAGTTCAAAGATACAGTTTTGTTAACATGGTTTTGCAAATAATGTTTTTTTCTCATGTGTCATAGCATCAGCCAGGAGGCGAACCCACTAACCCAGGACAACTACTTGTAAAGCAGCTGTCACTGACCTCTTGACCACCAATGCTTGACAAAATAATGTTATATTGGATAAGCTATTAAATGACAAAATGTGTATTAATTATAAAAGTACTATAATTAATTATCTAGGAACTGATCAAGTCATTGATAGTTTACATTGGAATCAACACCATTTATCTTCATTGAACTTGAAATGGGAAGAGTTTCATATTATGCACATATAAATTTATTCTTTATTTTCTTTTACACCTGACAAACCAATATATTGTTATTTTATAACTAAAATATCAATTATTAAATCTATTGCTATACAAATCTCTCTATTGTACTACATCAAAATATAATATATAATACTATAACAGAATGTATTGTTTTATGTTTATATTAGTAAATCAAGTATATTTCCAACAATTAAGTTCTACTTATGGTTGTCAAAATTATCACAATTTATGATAATAATAACATTTAAAAAGACTTTGGGGTTTTTTTTTACTTAAAAGATATTGAATCTCTGATGAATCTTTTGTTTTGTTTTTATGCAAGAAGCAATGTTTCTTTGATCTCTTTCTATCATTTTATTAACTTTATATGAATTCTTGTCTGTAATCCTCTTGATTACAAAGAACTGAAGATGCAATTATAAATTCTCTATCCCAGAAAATTTCAATAACTACATAATCAGTGATCAGTTTTCCTGTGCCAATATTCTCTTAATATAATTTACAACATGTGATTTTTCACCTACATCATAAATGTTAATGATGTCTACATATTGTTAAGATGCATTACGAGTATCCATGTGTATCCATGCGTAAAGTCGGATTAATTTTACATATACAAACAATTTATAGCAATTATTACTATTAATTAGAAAATTTATTATAAAGCTGTATAAAAATTAAAATAAATATCCAAAATTTTTACACTCTCTACTTTTTCTTTTTTAAATGTAATTTTAAAAATAATTTATTAATCATTATCTACCCACATTTTGATCAAATATATGCAGGAAAACTGACTTTTCCAATTTAAAATACTGATATCCGCTTTGAAATATTTTAATAATTATGGTAATTTTTTTAATAACTTATTTTGTAATTAAGTATTAAATGTCATTCAAGAGTTTCTTGGAAAGTAAATTAATTTTATTTCTAAACTTTAACGTCACTTACGTAAGGCTTAATGTTAAAATAACTGACTTTTTTTTTTTTTAAATATTAAGTTGGAAAAGATGATCGTAGTTACGAACATTTATTTTATATGTATTTATTTTTATAACCAATCTTACATATTTTTTAATTGTTTTTATTAATATTAAACATATATCATAGATTACCTGAATTAATAATGTGGAAGTCTTTTTTTTTTTTACAAGGTACATTTTACATCATCAAACAATAGTTTAATGATTTCGAAAAAGTTGGGGGGGGGGGGGGCTTATTTTATTTTAAAAATTCCAGGAATCGTTGCATTAATGTTAGTAAACATCACTAAATGCTAAACAACCTTTAAAATAAATCCATACTTTTAGCTTATTCTTGAAACTCAATATTTGATTTCGCAAGCATATCTGAATTGATAGTTCAATATTATAAAAATTATATATATGAAGTCAAGCGAAAAACATTATTTGTCAATTATTTATATTTTAAATGCATAGTGCATATTATTTTTATTAAATTTATTATTATATAGGGTATATGAGCATAGACTTTCACACGACATACTACTCTCCACTCTATCTCATAACACCGATACCCTTGAACACATATATGTCGAAAATATAAATAATCACCAATATACGTATTTCATGCTAAACGAACAATCATCATCTTGTAAAAGTTTATGTTAAAGATAAACAAATACCCTAAATACAGGAGAAAGAAAAACAGAAGTATAAAGAACTTATTTTACCTCCCACCTTTAAGATATCTATCTAAGCTTGATGAAGTTAAATAAATAATTATTAAACAATGATATAATTTGAATGGTTTTAAAAATTATAAAGAGCCTATTTTCAAAACGTTATTTTAAGAAAATATCTAGAATGTTAAACATAGAACATTGACATAAATTAATAACAGGACTTCTTAATTAATAGATCTTTTTCCTTTGAAAGTAATATTATAAATGTAGTTTATGAATTTAACATACTGTTATAATTAAAACCGACCATATTATGGAAACCAAGTGACAATGCTGAAAACATTTTCAAACAAAACTTTTAGGTGAAGCACCTAATAATATGTTCAATAAACATTTAAATATCAGTAAAAACTTTAAATATTTCACTTTCAAAAAGCTTTAGTATGAAATACTTATTATTTGTAAATTATTAAGCTTATTTGAATGTGGTGTGGGATAATTTGCAATTTTTTTTAGTTATTATTTTCATTTTCTGTTCATGCAGAAATTGTGAAAGTGATATTTTCATTTCTGATGAGAGTAAATTGTGAAGTTGCATGGAAAGCAAAAATTTGAATGTTTTATATGAAATGTGGAGAAATTTAATTTATGTCAGATATTGTCAAAACTGTAATATAATAAATAATAAATTCACATTTATTAATGAATAATAATGAAATAAAGTCTGAACTAAGACTTAGCAATACATTGGAAATATATCTGTGAAATGCACGTATTCAAATTCTATGCATATGTACCTGTAACTATAATATATTTATGTTGATATTCTTTGTTATTTATGGTATTTATTATTTTAAAAATCTATTGTTGATTAATTAATCTAAACTATTCTTAATTTATTTTCTCTTTTAGAAATGTTTTTTTCTTATGTTTAGTTAATGTGTATGCCCATCATTCTTAGTATCTAAGGTTTCCTCAACTTAAAATCTGATGCATTAAAATAAGGAAGATCTATAAAAAATGGTACTTGTTATAAAAGCCCTTTCCAAGTGTTGATATTAAGTTATCTTTCCCAAATAATATTTTTCTAGAATTTTTACCATTAGGTGTTGGATTTAAAAATGTAACTTAATTTTTTGACAGTCATGGTTAAAAACGTGACAGACTTTGACGGACTTTCCATCATTCAAATCCCAGCAATTTTAGAGCTACGATAAAGATTTTAGCGTCGTTTGGAACATTATAAAAAGTTCTGTAAGATGCTGCCCTCTTGTGAATTATTTTACAAGTAAAAAAGCAATAAAACTGTCATTTAAGCTCAAACAAAGATGGAAGGTGGACTTATCTTAAATGTGATTGGCTATTAAATTTTGACAACAAAGAAAATCTCTTGTCAATAACGAAATCGCTCCAATTTCTTTTGTTTCATTTCGAAAGTGATAAACAAATGTTTTAGACCATTCTAAAAGATTTTTTGACATATTATAAATTATTTTGATAAGATTTTAATAAAAATTATTTATTTTTCAGGAACATAAAACTGAGAAAGAAATCATTGATGTCAGCAACTCTTTTTAATTGTTTTCTAATTTGATTTTTAAATTCACTGCTATCGAATATTTCAACAATAAATAAATAGAAATTTATTTTTGAAAAAACTTTCGTTCACTTTAATAACCTGACAAATTTTTTACAAATGAAACTAAAGTGAATATAATATTAAAAGATGAATATATTTTGACAATTGAGTTTGTAACTTGACCAATTAAACATTTAGAGAGTTTTCCTCACTCAGACAATAAACAAATCAGCAATTAATAGGTTAATACTATAATAAACTTTGATTTGTATATTGATTAATCAGTGCAGAGTACTAAGTTTGATCATCATTCGCAACTTTAATGTCAGATATGTGATTCCATGATTTATAATTAAATATTTTTGTTAGAAAAAGAGTTGTATATATATATAGTATATTTTCTATAATTATTTCAGTTAGTGTTAACAGTAACTTTCTTTTCATTTATAGTTTGGGAGGAATTTAAAGATTAAAATCTAATGTTTAGTTTGTCTTTAATAACTTTGTAAACTTGTTAGTTTATTAGCAAAAATTTAAGATCGTTTGCTTATTTAAAATTTCATGCTCTGTGTTTGAGTAGGTCTGTATTTCAATATTTAACATCGTTTAGCATACAACCTTAAAGTGGTATCATTTTAAGGTTTGCTATTATTGAGATATAGATCTTTAAACAGAGGGCGTTACTGGATATTTGTAATTGTATAATGGTTAGTATATTTTCTATAATTATTTCAGTTAGTGTTAACAGTAACTTTCTTTTCATTTATAGTTTGGGAGGAATTTAAAGATTAAAATCTAATGTTTAGTTTGTCTTTAATAACTTTGTAAACTTGTTAGTTTATTAGCAAAAATTTAAGATCGTTTGCTTATTTAAAATTTCATGCTCTGTGTTTGAGTAGGTCTGTATTTCAATATTTAACATCGTTTAGCATACAACCTTAAAGTGGTATCATTTTAAGGTTTGCTATTATTGAGATATAGATCTTTAAACAGAGGGCGTTACTGGATATTTGTAATTGTATAATGGTTAGTATATTATATATATATATATATATATATATATATATATATATATATATATATATATATATATTACTTAAATCATTTACATTTCATAAACCATTATTACATGGTACAGTATCATTATCTAATTATTTATATTTCATGAACTATTTTTGCATGGTAGAATATCAGTGTCTAATTACTATTAAACCTAAAGACCACTAATTTCATGTTCATTGATGGATCACATGAGCAGCAGACAATATTGATGTACATTGATTTTAAAATATGAATATGAGATGATGAGTTACCTAAGTGAATTTTAATAACAATTATTTTATAAATGTATGACCATTAGTTTAAAAAATTAATTACCATACTATTCTGTAAATGTATATTATGCAGTGTTTTCTGTTTTGAGTGATATGATGGCACTGTGATTGCTATATATTTTCTTCATTATTTTGAGTTTATCTATAATCTTAGATTGCTATGTGCAGTTTTATTTTACCACAGTTATTATTTTGAAATTATTAGTTGAAAAAAATCTAAAGATGTCACAATAATATAGATCTTTAGGAAATTGTAATATCTAATTTGCTTATGAAACATATTAGACCTGCTCCCTTTTGATCTCAATAGAAATTACAATTTTGGAAAATAATTGTTTCATTTTTTAAGTAAAAAATTGTAATTTTCAGTAATTTCTTTGCATATTAAAGGTTGTGTATTCATAATTTTTACATAATACTTATTTTCAACTAAAAATATATGTCACTACAATTAAATTTTATTTGAAAAAAATTACTTTTAAGAAGTAAATTCTAAAAAATTTATTATGAAAAACTAGAAACAGTTTTTTACTGGGCAGCCAGTATGTCTTATTGTCAGTATTAGTAAAGAATTTTTTTTAAATTCTAATAACCATAGACTTAATGTTTATTTTTAACATATATTTTCTTTCTTTAACAATAAATAACCCTAATTCTATTTTAAATTTAAAAAATGGAATTCAAATAGCTAATATTTCATTTTATTAACTTTTTGAATAGTTAAAATCCTTTCAGTAACATCAAGTGCCATTGTTATAGTTACAAACTTCATTTAGCATTAATTTTCTTATTTTACAAAGTTCAAATATTAACCTTTAAAATGTCTATTATTTAAAAGCTTACATTTGTAATAAATACTATCACAATTATCAATATATGATATAGAAAGAAGTTTAATTGTAAAAATTAAAATGTTCAAGTATAGAGAAAGCTCCTCCTTGGGACTATTCTGACAAAAAAGAAGTTAGACCCTGAATAGGTTAAGTTTGGTAAATTATTGTGATTATGATAATGTTAATTAATAAGTTAGATAAAATAAAAAATTATAGAAAATAATAAAGACTTATTGTCTTTAATTTTATTATGATGTAAATGCAGTATATATAGACATTCAGATATGCATTTACCATTGAATAGATAGACTAATTTTACTATACCTTACTACACTTTTATATGCATATATTGAAACAGTAAGGTCTGCTTTGCAGATCTTCGTTTCACCTTTTCTCACCTATTTCCTACCCTCATACTTTAGTTTGAACCCCAATCTATTGTAGTGTGTCTGCAATATGCTTATATACCGGAAATCCCACCTAATTTTAAACCACGAGTACAATGCTCATCTTATATATATAACTCATTCCCAAATAAATAAAAGATTATAGATTATGTATTTGTTCACATAATTTAGATTTATTTAAAAGTAGGTTATATAGGTCATAATTGCACACACACTATGATATGCATTTTAAAACATATCAAAATTATAAATTGTTAAAGTTATTTTGTTTGAATGTATTTACAAATATATATTACTGTAATATATTTTGATTTAAAATAAAATTCATTTAGTAAATAGATTCAAATATTGCAATTTAAAAGTAAAATAATTTTCATTTAATTTAATAAAAGTCATTCCAAATATTTCTGTTAAAATAAATGAGGGACAATAGTTTAATTAGTTAATGTTATATAAGTTTATCTAAAAACAGCAGATGTCCACTTAAGGTTTTCTTTAATTAGTAAAAGTAATTTTTAATTAAATCTAGTTTGTAATTTGAATGTCAACAGGGAAATTAACAAAAGAAATTAATTAATGTTGAATTCCTTTAGACATTTGGATAGATTTAATTACAGCTGATAAGTCTGATATATTTTTGTAATGCTCCAGGGCAGTTCTATTGTTAAATTCTACTATAAAAAGGAGGGTTTTCTTTTGTTCTCATTTTCTAATGTTTCTAAGAGAAATCATTCTGAGATCCAATGTTTCTAACCAAAATTATTGTAGTAACTTGTAAATCTTGCCATGATGGAGTAGAGTGCAAGAAGGCTATTTCTCTCCAGAATGGCCATGCTGTGAGTTACCATCGGAAGCTATCACACAAGGAACCCCGGAACTGCAGCTGCTGCCAAAAATATGAACATTTCCAGATTTTGCTGTTAATTTATATAAAAACCTGCCAAACATCAATCTACCTAAAAATGCTTCTCCAGAGGTAACCCTAAATTAACCCAAGAGCTCTTGTGATAACTACCATGCTATAGCTATTTTAAATTGTTTTCTTATATTTCACATAACTTCATTATGTATTTCTTTAATGTGTTTTATATAATCAACATTTTTGCTCTCTATCCTTGGGCTAATATTTTCTATTTATTAAGCTTTCTGTTATTTTATTATGATAATGTGTGAGAATCCATCTTTGACCAAGTGAATTATTCCTTTTGTTGAAAATAAGACGCCGCTATGAAGGCATATTTTAAATTTCTAAATAATTTCCAATTTTATTATCTTGCAAATCACTCATTCGAGGGTTTCTTCTTTTCTTTAATATATAATATAATCACCTAGTTTAAAATCTACATGTTATTGATTTTAATCTAATATGAGAGTAAGTGTGAGGTCAATGATTAAATGTATCCCCTAATGCATGATTGTGTATATAAATCTATACTTACTTTTCAAACCCACAAGCATGCATTTTCCTATTTTAATTACCATGTTCTACTTTAATTACAAAGTTCATCATTGACGTCGAGAATGTGCGGACCCTTTTAAATGAATTTCTGGGAATTTGATTGGGCATTTTTCTTAATCCAAGTCAAACCCATTTAGTATGTTTTATATACACTAGTCTCATATTGCTGGTAAATGAATTGGTTGTTGAGACCACTTTGTTTTATTTTTCCAAGGATTCTTTACACGGCCAAGTCTGTTCTCTTCGCTTCTTGTGGTTTCCAGGCAGAGTGTGTTCACAAATGACATACCTGGGAATTAAACACAATTGTCACCCAGTCGCTAAGTTTTGGCTGTTCATAAAAATACTTTCCTATGGGTTCGTGGCGAGATGCCCTCTGTAGTCATTCCGGATCTTCAATATTGTTTTATTTTTATATTTATTTTACAAAGCATCTGTGACTTAAACGTGTCACACCCTCCAACTTTAATAAATTCATTATCAGCAATACTGACCTCCCAATGCAACTCTATTAATATTATTATCAAATAAATGCCTTGATCACATTCCCACTTTCTTGTTTAGTAAGCTTTTGTCCATGCTATTCTCGAAATCAATAAATATTTTATAACACTTAATTTTCAAATATTTTCTTAAACTTGTATAATTACTCAAAACACCTCGCACATGTTCCTATCTCATCAAGCACATTATCGTAATGCTATTAGCCCAAGAATAGAATATATCATTTTGCTTTAAAACCCTTTTTTGTCATTTATTGGAATATAATACCAACAATTATTTAATATGCATCCCTGTCTCATATAAGCAGACAGTGGCATTCTATATATATTTTATATAAATAAATTTTGTGAAATTATTTAAAACTAAATTTGATCTCTTATTTTATTTGATTCCTATCACTGTCTCAGTCTATATATATATTTTCTGCATTTCTTTTGTAAATCCATAGATGTTAATTAGCCACCTAAACTTCTTGTAGTATAGAGTCTTTTGTTTCTCCCTGACCACCAGGCACCGGTCAAAGGTTCTACTAGTAGTAGCATCAGATGTGTTATCACGTAGGTGGCACTGTGAAATTTGGACTTTAGATTCGAACTTAGTATATCTAGACAGAAACTCCTCCTATAATGTTCAGTTTTGTGTCTGGGGTTTGAATTCTGCAGTGTATTAGCAAGATAGACGATTCTGACTGTTACATACTATTTTTTTCCGGGTCCGTGGCTTGCGCAAACGTGGAGCCTTGATTATTTAAACACCCACATCCCTGTAGATCTTAATTATTTAAACATCCACATCCCTGTAGCTTAATTTTAGTATTTTATTCATATTTAATCACTCAAATCCTTTATATTTTTGATATATATAATATTTTCAAACTCTATATTATCTATTTGCATATATATTTCATGTTTTGTTTGACTCGGGCATTCAATTACTTATACTGTATAATCTAAACTTATCCAAACTTGCTATAGTGCGATATGAGCCATCTGTATTTATTGTTTCACTTAAGTCATGCTATATATGCATGGAGTGAATTACTTAAATATTGTCCTAAGTGAATATTGTGACAATCTATGAATATTTCAAATATTGTATTTTTCTATCAAAATAAAGTTTTATCAGCTCAACATGCAAGATAGCATAATAATAATTTTGTATGGTAATGACCTAGATATGTAATAGGCTATTGTATGGAATTAAAAAAAAATTCAATAATAAATGAAATGTTGTAATCAATAAAAAAATGTGAATGTTTTAATGAGTGCCCGTAGTTAAATGGAATAGTTATTAAAATTCATTTTGGAAGCTAACAGTCTATGGATCCTTTTAACTGGTGACATGGTGCCCAAGGGTAATTTCATTAAACAGAGTTACTTCTAAATTAAATTTTGTCACCAGGCTAAATTCTTTTGTATGTCATTTGTTTTTTTCCAACATATGTAAATTTTTCTTAGACCAAATAATGAAACGTGAATCGGATCAATAATTATGTAAATAAAAATATATGTATGCTAATCTTAAATAAGAAGAAACGAAATAAGTATACCTGGATCTAGCGAATGTTAACATATATAAATAAAAATTGCTTGAGTTTAAAAATATATATGTTAGCGAAATATTTTGACAGATAGAATTTAAGAGATTTTTTTTATGTACGGGCAGTAGAATATATGTATGTTGGCAGCAGATTTAAACAATAATTTTTTGCAGTAGTAAAAGGGTAGTAGTTGTGGTTTTTAGTGATAAACATAAAAGCAGTAATTAAGCCAACAGAACTGGGAGGGAGATAGCCTATTAGCCATTAATAAAATTTGAAATCAAATGTAGTAGTCATTGCAGAGAGTCAAACAAGGAAAAGATAATAATAGTATTATTTTAACTATATTGGTTTTAGTAAGTTCAACATAAAACAGTTTGAAAGTTTTCTTTATCAGTGCTATACATTGTGTTTTAAAAGTACATCTATTCATTAAAAATTTTTTTTTGTTTAGGATAATATAGTTAGCAGTAAAATAAAAATAAAAGTCATCATCATCATCGATCACGATAATCATCCAAGGCCATGGAAAATACGGACACTAATGGGATCCATTTCTAGAATCTTATAGAGATGTGGGAGCAAAGTGAAGAAAGAGTGAAACGATGGGAAGAAGAACAAATCTGAAGGAGAGCTGAAGAATGTAAAGAGTTGACCAAACTCATCCACAAATTGGCACAAGTAAGAGAGGGACAGAAAGCCCTCTGACTTGCATTTGAAAAATGCTGCACGAAGAACGATAAAAAGGTCATTGAACCAAGAAAAGTTGAAACAGACCTGAACTCGGTAGGGTCATTGACAGATGAATCCCTGAACCAGAAAATAAAGACAAATAATTCCACAAAGAATACTGATACCCGAGTCTTAGGAGATCAAACCCAGCTAACCAAGCTCAATATTAAAATAGTTCATGAACTTAAAGAATGTCCCATACTTTATTTGGAAAAAGCACTTCTATTAAATGATATCCGAGACTTAGGGGATCAAACCCAGCTAACCAACTTACCACCAATATCAAAGTATTTAAAAAACACAAGGATAATATCCCACCTGATATAGCAAAAATATATCAACCGGATGAAATAAAGAAAATGGCCGAAGTCTTAACCACTCTGGATTTCAATCCCTGGGCTAAAGAACCGCCAGACAAGGTAAAGAGGCCTGATAATCAGAGATGGCACTTATTAAAATATAAAGGCAGTTCTCACCCACCAGACCCAGGATTATAGTAGTTTTTTAAACAACAGAAAAATGGACACGTCACAGGATAAACGAGAAAGGAGATCGGATACAAACAATGTTAAACTATTAGACTTGTTAAATAAAATTTTGTTGAAGGAGGGAGATAATAGAAAATGTTCACTAGATGGTAGATTTATTAATATGATCCGGGTATATAATTCAGTTTTGTTTCTTCATTATATTTATATCCTGTACATTATGGGTTATCTTGTAAATTTTGTTTATGCAGGCTTCATAGGTGGACAACAGTTGTAAGATCTTTTTTTTTTTTTACAATTTTTTTTTGTTCCATCACTAAGGGAATGTGAAACAGTAAGATCTGCTTATCAGATCTTTGTTTCACCTTTTCTCACATATTTCCTACCCTCATACTTTAGTTTGAACCCCAATCTATCATAGTGTGTCTGCAATACACTTATATACCGGAAATCCCGCCTAATTTTAAACCATGAGTACAATGCTCATCTTATATATATAACTCATTCCCAAATAAATAAAAGATTATAGATTATGTATTTGTTCACATAATTAAGATTTATTTAAAAGTAGGTTATATAGGTCATAATTGCGCACACACTGTGATATGCATTTTAAAACATATCAAAATTATAAATTGTTAAAGTTATTTTGTTTGAATCTATTTACAAATATATATTACCATCATAATATATTTTAATTTAAAATAAAATTCATTTAGTAAATATTCATTTAGTAAATAGATTCAAATATTGCAATTTAAAAGTAAAATAATTTTTGTTTAATTTAATAAAAGTCATTCCAAATATTTCTGTTAAAATAAATGAGGGACAATAGTTTAATTAGTTAATGTTATATAAGTTTATCAAAAAACAGCAACTGTCCACTTAAGGTTTTCTTTAATTAGTAAAAGTAATTTTTAATTAAATCTAGTTTGTAATTCGAATGTCGACAGGGAAATTAACAAAAGAAATTAATTAATGTTGAATTCCTTTAGACATTCGGATAGATTTAATGACAGCTGATAAGTCCGATATATTTTTGTAATGCTCCAGGGCAGTTCTATTGTTAAATTCTACTATAAAAAGGAGGGTTTTCTTTTGTTCTCATTTTCTAATGTTTCTAAGAGAAATCATTCTGAGGTCTAATGTTTCTAACCAAAATTATTGTAGTAATTTGTAAATCTTGACATGACGGAGTAGAGTGCAAGAAGGCTATTTCTCTCCAAAATGGCCATGTGCCAGTTACCATTGGAAGCTATTACCCAAGGAACCCCAGAACTGCTGCTGCTGCTGCCAAAAATATGAACATTTTTAGATTTTGCTGTTAATTTATATAAAAACCTGCCGACCATCAATCTACCTAAAAATGCTTCTCTAGAGGTAACCCTAAATTAACCCAAGAGCTCTTGGGATAACTACCATGCTATAGATATTTTAAATTGTTTTCTTATATTTCACATAACTTCATTATGTATTTCTTTAATGTGTTTTATATAATCAACATTTTTGCTCTCTAACCTTGGGTTAATATTTTCTATTTATTAAGCTTTCTGTTATTTTATTATGATAATGTGTCAGAATCATCTTTGACCGAGTGAATTATTCCTTTTGTTGAAAATAAGACGCCACTATGAAGGCATATTTTAAATTTCTAAATAATTTCCAATTTTATTATCTTGTAAATCACTCGTTCGAGGGCGATTCTTTTTTTTAATATATAATATAATCCCCTAGTTTAAAATCTACATGTTATTGATTTTAATCTAATATGAGAGTATGTGCGAGGTCAATGATTAAATGTGTCCCCTAATGCATGATTGCATATATAAATCTATACTTACTTTTCAAACCCACAAGCATGCATTTTCCTATTTTAATTACTGTGTTCTACTTTAATTACAAAGTTCATCATTGACGTTGAGAATGTGCGGACCCTTTTAAATGAATTTCTGGGAATTTGATTGGGCATTTTTCTTAATCCAAGTCAAACCCATTTAGTATGTTTTATATACACTAGTCTCATATTTCTGGTAAATGAATTGGTTGTTGAGACTGCTTTGTTTTATTTTTCCAAGGATTCTTTACATGGCAAGTCCGTTCTCTTCGCTTCTTGCAGTTTCCAGGCAGAATGTGTCCACAAATGACACACCTGGGAATTAAACGCAATCATCACGCAGTCACTAAGTTTTGGCTGTTCACACAAATACTTTCCTACGGGTTCGCGATGAGATGCCCTCCATAGTCATTCCGGATCTTCAATATTGTTTTATTTTTATATTTATTTTACAAAGCATCGTGACTTAAACATGTCACATCCTCCAACTTTAATAAATTCATTATCAGCAATACTGACCTCCCAATGCAACTCTATTAATATTATTATCAAATAAATGCCTTGATCACATTCCCACTTTGTTGCTTAGTAAGCTTTTGTCCGTGCTATTCTCGAAATCAATAAATATTTTATAACACTTAATTTTCAAATATTTTCTTAAACTTGTATAATTACTCAAAGCACCTCGCACATGTTCCTATCTCATCAAGCACATTATCATAATGCTATTAGCCCAAGGAATAGAATATATCATTTTGCTTTAAAACCCTTTTTTGTCATTTATTGGAATATAATACCAACAATTATTCAATACACGTCCCTGTCTCATATAAGCAGACAGTGGCATTCTATAAATATTTTATATAAATAAATGTTGTGAAATTATTTAAAACTAAATTTGATCTCTTATTTTATTTGATTCCTATCACTGTCTCGGTATATATATATATATATATATATATATATATATATATATATATATATATATATATATATATATATATATATATATATATATTTCTGCATTTCTTTTGTAAATCCATAGATGTTAATTAGCCACCCAAACTTTTTTTAGTATAGAGTCTTTTGTTTCTCTCTGACCACCAGGCACCGGTCAAAGGTTCTACTAGTAGTGGCATCAGATGCATTATCATGTAGGTGGCACTGTGAAATTTGGACTTTAGATTCGAACTTAGTATATCTAGATGGTAACCCCTCGTAGAATGTTCAGTTTTGTGTCTGGGGTTTGAATTCTGCAGTGTGTTAGCGAGATAGACGATTCTGACTGTTACAATATATGGATAAATTTAAGTGGACAAGGTCTTATATATGAGAGATCAGATTGGCTTAAAGTCATTATGTGCAAAGACAATAATATTGGTATTAACAAGGGATTTGGTCATTCCATCATTGGATGTTAATGGTATGAATGATTGAAGAGTTGGAGGAGGAATATATTGAGGCCTATTCATTAAAGTTTGAATATTTGCTATCTCAGTATAAACTGAGCAGAGATTATATATGTGTGTTGAAGATAATGGTGTGTACTTAACTGATGAGTTCTGATTCTGCACAAAATATGTATATTGGAGATCATTTATCTTTTGCATATGTGTGTGGTTATGTGTATCAATTGTATAAGATAGAGTTGATCGGTGAAGAGAGTTTGAAAGTCTGTTCAAATTCCCTACTTTGCCACCCTGTGCCAAACAGAGTAATGAATGGATGCCAGAAGGCTTGTGTATAAAATCCCTATCTAGTGCCTCCTCATCCAATATCCCCAGACTAGTTTCTTGCTTGTGGCCATCATCATTCAGGAGCCTTGTATCTGAGAGCACTGCACCTAGATGTTAGGATCCTAAGATCTAGGTTGCAGTGCTCTCAGATCCAAGGCTCCTCACCAATGATGGCCACAAGCCAGAAACTAGTATGGGGATATTGGATGAGTAGGCACTAGATAAGAATTTTATGCACAAGCCTTCTGACATCCATTGATTACTCTGTTTTGGCACAGGGTGGCACTCTGGAGAGTTTTGCCTTTGTTTACAACAATTATGTGCTAGTATAGAGATGGTGATCATGTGATGTGTAGTGGTTTAATATATATATATATATATATATTAGTTCTGAATATGTCAGTCAAAACTATTAGATTGATTGAATAAAAAATAGACATTGGTAAAGTGATTAAAGAAATGTGAATTTATTTGTTTTAACATCAGAATTTTCTGGTGTTCTATGCTATTAAAAATTTATTATAAAGTTAACATTGAAACTAGTTTTAGTTAACATTGAAGATAATTTTTTGTCTAAAATAATATCAAAAACTATTTATTCTAGATAATATAACATTGTAAAAATATAATTTCCTAATTTTTGAATTGATGATAGAGTGAAGAAATATTATATAAAGCTTTTTTAATAAGTTTTCATATTACTTACAGACTTATACTAGATCCCCAATGAGAGCTATTAATCTTCCCAGTAAATGTATTGATATGCTGCAGATATTTATGCCTAATAAGAATTAAAGTAATTTTTAAATTATTAAAGAATTATTAGAAGTTTTAGTTTACTTTAAAATAAAGAAATCCGTACTTATTGCATCAGCTTGATAGTTGGTTTGTCTTATATGATAAAAATAAGCAAAATTCACTATCATTATTCAGGGATTACTGTATATGCAACTTATAAAGCATCATTGGAAATTAAGGATAAAAAATTGTTATCATTTTTATTTAAGTCCAAACAGATTATCTTGAATTTATAAAAAAAAAAAAAAAAAAGTAGTAGTCTTCAGATGTATATATAATATCTAAATAATAAAATCAGAAGATGGGAAAGAATATTAAAAAGATCTTTATCACCTCAACCAAGACGTCGTTGAAAATGTCACTCAAAACAATCGAGTGACTTATAATTATTATCACATTCAGAAATTTTGATAATGATTTATCACTGACCATCAAAATATACAACTTTGTAGGATAAATTGTTCAGGAAAATGAAATCAGATTTGCCATGATATTATTGCCAAAAGTACGATTACTGAAATTGATAATATTGCATCAGAAATTTTGCAGAAAGCTAAGGAGGAAGATTATCTAATGATATTTTTTTAATCAACTTGTATTTTATAAATCGTTTAAAATATTATTTATAGCTTTTATAATACATGCAATTGAGATTATTCTAACCATTATTCAACATATGCTATAATCTCATATTGAAAAATACTTCTGCATATAAATTACTTTAAGTAAAAAATAAAAAAGCAAAAGAAATCATGACTGAAAAGTGTTCTGAATACTAAAAAAAAAGTATGTACTTTACTTATTATGCCTAACTCTTTGATTCATTTGCCTATGAAAACAGAGAAATCATTCTCTAAAAACTGATATAATTTAAAACAATGAGATTGTTGTTTTTTTTTTAGAAGATTAGGTATTATTTGAGTATTTCAAGTAAAAGACTTGAGTCACAATTTATTGACCTTTAACTTTTAGGTCCACCATTTTATCATCTCTAAATCACTCAGGGCATTGTTTTCATGAGAATATGGGTCTAGAATCTAGCATTATTAATAAACAGTTTAGTTTTATATTAGCAAAGATTTAAACAGGGTTAGATGACGACTTTTTATTTAGGTACTTACAACTGCAGATCACTTTCAAGTGAAGGAAGATTGCAAGAATTAGAAGAACTGTCTTATATTAAATGGGACATTATTGGACTTTGTGAAGTTAGAAGAAGAGAAGAAACAATTGATTTAAAAAGTGGACATATACTCTATTATAAAGTATACAATAGTCAAATATGTTTAAAAATACATATATACAAGCAACAAAGATTACAATGTAAAAAATTATTATATAAAAGCCTTTTTCGGCAAATTATGTTTTTTGCCCTTTTCAATATGTCTCCACGATTTAAAGCACATACAGCGACATCTATATCAATACATGAGAGAAGATAGATAAACAAATGGATATTTGACATGATCTATTATGTGATTTTTTCCCCCTCAATTCTACTACAAAATTACTCTGTTATATATATTGAATGGATATATATCCACATATATTAATTAATTAACTATCCATTCTTTATCCATTAACCACTTATTATTTAACTTAATGGATGTTTTGTATATATTCATACAGTTGTTTTTATTATACATGATGTAGTTTGTTTCATATATTTTACAACTATTAACATTTTTAATATAATCAATAACACTTATATTATCAATACAATTTATTTTATGTCCATACTGCAAATAATGAACATATAATGCAGATCTAAAGGCACACATATTGGAAATACAAGTGGGGTAGGATTCATTATAAATAAAAAGTGGAAGAACAATATTGTGGAGATTGATGGTGTATTGGACAGAGTGGCAAGATTAGTTATACAACTTAATAGCAGATACCAAATGCAGATAATTCAGGTTTATGCCCCAACAAGTTCTCATAGTGATGAAGTAGTAGAAGATTTTTATATGGATGTACAAAAGGCTTTTGATCAGAGTAAACAACATTTTAAAATTGTTATGGGAGACTTTAATGCTAGAATTGGTAGACAAATGAAAGATGAAATTGCTGTAGGTAATTTTGGTTATGGTAATAGAAATGAGAGAGGACATAGACTTGTGGAGTTTGCAGAAAAAGAAAAACTTTATATTATGAATTCATTTTTTGAGAAAAATGTTAAAAGGAAATGGACATGGAAGCATCCAAATGAAGGTACAACAGAATTGGATTATATTTTGACTAACAGAAAATACATATTTCAAGATTGTAATGTTCTTAATAAATTTAACACAGGAAGTGATCATCGATTAGTAAGGTGTAAGTTAGGTGTTAATGTAAAACTAGAGAGACAAAAATTATTAAGAAAAACATCATTTACAGTTGATATTCCTAATCTTCAGAAACATTCTAATGAATTTAAATTAGAACTTACAAATAGGTTTCAAGTGTTAGGAGATTTTGAACATGATTCAGATTTGAATGAAATTAATATGAAAATAACTGATACACTTTTAAAAACTGCAACAAACATAGCTGGTAGAAAAAAGCAGCTATTGACTAATAAAATTTCTACTGAGACTAGAGAATTTATGAAGAAAAGAAGGAATACGAAGATATACAAAAATGATGTATTAAAAAGAATTGAATATCTGGATTTTGTAAAATGGTACGGAAAAGAGTTGAAAATGATATAAGAAAGTATAACTGTGAAATAGCAAGGAAAGCTGTAGAAGAAAATAAAAGTCTCAAAAATGTTAAACAACATTTTGGTATTGGTAGGAAATTTATATCTGCAATAAGAAAAAAAGATAGAATTATTACTAAAAAAAGAGATGACATCATGAAATTGGTAGAAGATTTTTATCAAGAATTATATAGTAATAAAGAACAAGTACCTCCTATATCTATTACATCTTCCAAATTGCCCAGAATTTTAAATGAAGAAGTGAGACATGCAATTAAGTATATGAAGAAAGGAAAGGCTCCAGGAAATGATGGAATTATAATTGATATATTAAAAGAAGCAGGTGAAGAAATAGAAACAATTTTAGCAAAGTTATATACCAAATGTCTAAATGATAAAGATGTACCGAAAGATTGGAAGAATGCAGTAATAATATTAATATTTAAAAAAGGTGATAAAGAAGATATTAGAAATTACAGACCTATCAGCCTTTTATTAGTTTTATATAAAATTTTTACCAAGCTAATTACTACTCATCTACAGAGAACTTTGGATTTCCATCAACCAAGAGAACAAGCTGGATTTAAAAGTGGTTTTAGTACAATAGATAATATTCAGGTATTGAGAGAAGTCATAGAAAGGACAAACGAATATGAGTTGTCATTATGTTTTGGATTTGTAGATTATGAAAAGGCATTCGATTCTATACACATTTCTTCAGTGATTAAAGCATTGGATCATCAAGGTATAGATCCAGGATATTGTCATATTTTAAAGAATATTTATAAAAATGCAACAGCAACAATTAGATTACATAATGATACTGGAAAAATCAATATTGAGAAAGGTGTAAGACAAGGTGACTCCATATCTCCAAAACTCTTTACAGCAGTACTGCAAGAAGTATTTGTGGATTAAAATGGGAAACTAAAGGAGTGAAAGTAAATGGAGAGTATTCAAGTCATTTAGATTTCACAGATGATGTAGTTGTTTTTGCAAATAATGCTTCAGAGTTGCAGGAGTTAGCAGATGAAAGTAGAAAAGTAGGACTAAAGATAAATGTTAAAAAGACTAAAGTAATGTTTAATCGATTTGCTCAAAATATGAAAATAAAGATTGATTATGAAGAATTAGAAGAAGTTAACAGTTACAAATACCTTGGTCAGATTATTAATACAGATGGAAACATAATGGAGGAAATTAATCATAGAATTAAACTTGGTTGGAGTGCTTTTGGTAGAAATAACTTGATACTAAAAGGAAATATGCCTATGTGTTTGAAAAGGATGGTTTTTAACAAATGTGTTTTACCAGTTCTTACTTATGGATCTGAGACTTGGACACTTAATAGAAGAGCAATACAGAGACTTCAGACCACTCAAAGGAGTATGAAGAGATGTATGTTGGGAGTAACAAGAAGAGATCGAAAACGCAATGTATGGGTAACACAACAAACAGGTGTTACTGACCTCATTGAAAAAAATTAAAAAACTGAAATGGAGTTGGGCTGGACATATTGCTAGAAGAGATGATAATAGATGGACAATTGAAATTTTAAACTGGATTCCAAGAGATTGTAAAAGACCCAGAAAGAGACCACATGTGAGATGGATGGATGGAATAAGAAAATGTGCAGGGGTGTTGTGGAAAAGAGAAGCTAAAGATCAGAGAAGATGGATTAAACTTGGAGAGACCTTCATACTGCAGTGGATTGATAATGGTTGATGATGATGATAATGATGAGATATCTTAATAAAGAAAATCAAATTAGATATAAAAAATAAAGGTGGTTTCAGGTTTAGTGAAGACATATACCAACAGTACTGGATATTTCCATGCCATATTTATTGTAAATGGAAAATTTAAAAGACATATCAAAATGATTAAAAGATGGCAGAAACTTTGATATCAGTGATAGTGTAGGATCTTAAAATTTTTGGTATGCTATAAATTTCATTAACCAATGATTTCCTTTTCATGGACCATTTTATTAATAAAAAAACTTTTAATTATCAAAGTATTTAAGGCAGACTGACACTAATCAGAATTGCAATTAAAATCCCAGAAAATAATTTTTAGTTTAGAGTCATAATTTTTAAGGAAAATTAGATTTGCCAAGCTATGCTTATGGAAGAAAAGTGGAAAGTATCATTACATATGAACTGAATACATTGAATAATAAGAAAATTAATTATTTACCTTGATTTAAATGACTAAAGATCTTATGAAAATTGTCATAGTCTGGTTAATATTTATAATATCCTAATTTATTAGAAAGAATGACCATATTTGCTTAATAATAAAAGTATAATCTTTAAAGAAGCTTATGAAATATTAAGAGAATATGGATTACATCAACAAATGAATAAATGTTTCACTAAAAAGCCTAAACAATCAAAAAATTATACAATATACTGGATAAATATTGTGCACATGAGTGTCTGGAATTGTTATGACACCAATCTAATAATATTGATATTTTCAATAAAACTGATAATCTATTGCAGTAAAAACTTTAAGCTGTTTGTTATGAGAAAAAATAAAATCATATAATATCAATTGCTTTTTCTCAATTACCTTTAGTAAGTTTTATTTTTAGTTTTATAATATACCACTAATTTTAGTAATTTCTGCAAAATATAAATAATAATAATAGAAACTGAGATGCTCCAATTAGATGTAAAACTCAGAAAACGTCCAGTGCCATAAAGATATATATATATATATATATATATATATATATATATATATATATATATATATATATATATATATATATATATATATATATATATATATATATATATATATATCAAAAGTCTCTTAAAAAGTTGGTGAAGCTAACAAATTACACTGAAATGCAATGAAGCAAAAAAAACCTTAATCCAGTCAGACAACTAGTTACAACTATGATCAGATATCAGTAAATTTAAACAAGCATTACATTTTTTCTTATTATTATATTTCCCTGTAGCTATGGCATTTAAATGTATATACTACAATCATATTTTCACTGAAAATTTGTACTATCAATTAATTCAACTACTCAGAAACATTTTGAATTGACTTTGGACAGTTCCAACTTCAATTCAGTATAAGAGTAATTACATTCATAAATATAAGTGCAATCAACTTGTGTAATAAAGCAAAATCACAGAAATAAATTATTGAAAACTTTAACAAGTTAAATATATTATTTTCGAAATCCTGTACATTATTGGAGTATCATCTATAGATTCAGAGCAATTTATGATTATATGGACTTTAATGGCATCTAACCTAAGTATAAAAAATCAAAGTATAATAAGTAACAAATCGTGAACCACATAGTTAATGATTATGGCAATTTATAGATATGCAGCCAGATTTAAAGACCCAATAAAGCCATTAATGAATCTACCTCCTATTAGGAGTCTTTGTATGTTCCTTTATGATATTTGATTAATATTTAAACTGTCTAACAAAAATCTTAGGCTAATTAAATGACTAAAATGTAAGATAACTCATTTTCATATTTTTAGCATATAATATTTTAAGCTTTAAGAATGCAAATTAAAATTCAGATAAATTATCTAGTCTAACACTGATAGCATTTATATATTATCCTGCTTAAGATACCATTATCCCAACATTAAATCAATACTTTGTCTGTGTAGCACTTGCCACTGACTGGGAAGAGGGGATATTGTGCAAGCACTACAAGCAACATATAAAATATGATTAAACATATATCTAATAAAAATATTTTTTAATAAAATTTAAATGGGAAAATACCAGTAGATATAATGATTATTACCAAAGAAGAATCAAGATCAAAATTTTTTTAAAAAAGAATATTCTTTCCCAGATGTAGTCAGTATACAATCCAATAGATGAACCAAAATAATATATTTTCTATATCTGTTACCCATGAAATTTTATTTTAACACACACACAACCCATATATATATAATTAAACAGGAGTTGAGTTGTATACATAAATAAACTCTTCCAATGACTAATAATATCATCTGTCTTTTTAGCATTCGTTCTTATATACGCTTAGTTTATTTACTTCTCATAGTATTTACACTTATCATACAATTATTTAATACTGCCAAACTTGGGCTGTTCAAGTTAATATGAAACGGTAAAATAAAACTAATAAGAAAATCTTAACTGCACTAAGCCAGCTATGATTCTAGCAGTAATCTGCTGAAAGCTGGCTCAGTGCAGTTAAGACTTTCTTATTAGTTTTATTTTACCTTTTCACATTAACTTGAACAGGGCAAATTTGGTAGAATTAGTTTATTTATGTAATTTTAAATAAGGAAATCAATTCGATCTATTGATTGTATATATTAAAACTGAGTTTTTATTTCATGTTTGGAGGGTGTTTAAATTAAAACTCTGTTTTGATCTTCTGAATATTAAAATGGTGATTATTAGCATTTAGTCTATAAATTTATACAATCAATAGATCGAATTCACTCCCTTATTTAAAATTGCGTAAATAAACTAAGCATATATAAGAACAAATGCTAAACAGGCAGATGTTATCATCGGTCTTTGCAAGAGTTTATTCGCGTATACAACTCACCGGAAGCTTCAACTACTTCCGGTTCAATAACATAAAATCTGATTTATTTATTATTTACATGTACTTTGTTTTTTGGGGTGTTAGGTAAAATATACATCATTAAAATATATAATGTAAATAAACTATTTACTGAGATATGTATAATATAGTAAAACTTTTTTTTTCATATTTTACGCACACATAATTTTTATATACTTTAGTAATGGTTTATAATACTCACTCATCTATATAATTTAGTCTTTTTTATTGATAAACAGTAATGAGTTCTTTGTCCTGTATCATCTTTTTACATAATCTTAAATGAAATTGACAACATATCAAACCTGTTTGTATAGGGAAGTTGAAAATCAATTGCCTATGGCCAAAAAATGTAATGGTTTGGGATAGAGTATTTGCTCAGACCCCACGGTAAGCATTTTCAAGGAGGTGATAGTTACTTCATCAATCAGTATTAGTAGGAAAATTTAGTCCCTCCTTTGTAAATAAAGGGTCAAAATGCTTTTATTTATTTTATCTATACACAACGAAAGGAGTACTTTTCAGTATTAAACTTTTCAGCCAAAGAAATGATATCATTACTGTTTTCGTAAGAAAATAGCGCATAGGAGATTCTTTTGATCAAGAATAACAGTAAGTGAAATAGTTCATTGTACTGCTTTGTAAATAAATTATTGAGAATTAAAATCATTTTAAATGTTTAGACAAAAAAACAATAATTAAATTAAAATGGTTTGACTTTGTTTTACTTAAAATGTATTAAATTAAAATATATAGTTGTATATAATAAACGATTTGGCAATGTTTTATATATATATGTGTGTGTATGTTGGCCTGGGCAAGATTTATTTAATATATATATATAAAAAAGATTTTTATATAATATTTAAAAAGGTATTAATTTTATATAATATTTTTAGTAAGATATATCAAAATTGTAAATTTTTAATAACTTATTAAATACTAAAGTTTCAAGTCAACACATAATAGATTATAAATTAAGAACCAAATATTATAAGATAATAGTAATTAAAATATAAATAGAGATAGTTAAACAAAGACTTTTAAAAATTAGCTGAATTATTTTTAATCTGAAAATAATTTTGATGTAACAAATCATTAAGTAACTCTAAACCCCTATATGTAAATAATTTAAAAATCATGATTAAATAAATCTTCAAATCTTTATAAAGACTGGCTTTTTTTTTCTTAATTCATCAACAATCAGGAGAACTGGGTTTTTTTTTTCTTTCTTAATTTATCATCGATAAACACTGTTGAAGTATATCTGCTATTAAGAAATGAGTAGAAATAATTTCTATAATAAATTTGAAACAAATTTTAGAAGTATGATTTATGAATATTATGAAGATAAAATAGTCATATTTGTGATCAATAATATCTGCTATTAAGAAATGAGTAGAAATAATTTCTATAATAAATTTGAAACAAATTTTAGAAGTATGATTTATGAATACTATGAAGATAAAATAGTCATATTTGTGATCAATAATATCAAAGGCTTATATAAAATCTCTAGTTTACATCTCTTATTTTGTAACAATGACATTTCTTTTTTTTTTTTTTTGCTATAAGTGAAACACTGTTAAAGTCATAGTATATTAAGTCCACCCAACTTCAAATTCAATAATTGATATAATCAAAAAAAAAGATTTGATCCTGTATATTGTTTGATCATGGTGTTAAATTAATTTTTTAACAGGTTGCCATTTGTTTTGTATTAATCAGTAGTGATTTTTGTAAACATTCAATATTTAATTTTAGTATTGAAACCTTTATACTATATTAGAATTTAATAAACTGTTGTTTATTTGTTAGAAATATAAGTTTGCAAATAAAAAAAATCTGAAAAAGTCATATTTAGTGTCTGTAAATATAGGAAAAATAATAATAATGTGAAATATATTAAAGACAATAACTTTCTTCTGATTGAATGATTACTGCAATGCCCATGGAAAAAATAAATTATCAAACTCCTTATTGACTGAACTTCATTTATAAAACATAAATGAATTATTATTAAGTCATCATAAATCTATTAAAGTTTATTCTAAATTTTAATATTATATTTATAATTATTAAAATATTATTTAGAAAATTATTTAGCAAATCCTTACTCTTGTAATTTTCTTCTTACTACTGCAACATGTTTCTTCAATTTGTAATTTAAAAAAAAACATATTCAGTTAAAATTAAAATTTTATCATATACATTTTTGTTCTTAAATAATTATTATACAAATATTATATAAAAATAATCATAAATATTTAAATAATCTTTTTATTACTAACAACAATAGAAGAAGAGATTAAATTAATTTTACAGCTATTCTTGAAATTGGAAAACAAGGAAACTACCAATGAATAAATTACAGGCAATGTTCAGATCTTTGGAACTTTCTTTTAGCTGTAAAAATCTGATGTCTTCAGATATTTTTTAACTAACAAATCAATATATTTTAATCCCAATTTCTGTCATCAAAATGAATGCCAAATGGCAAAATAGTATTTCAAATAATTGCAGGAGAGCAAAGAAAAATTGAACACCTACCAGTATTACCTTCAAACAAAGTATGTTGCAAAGATTACTGAATGTGTTAAGTTTTATGTATAAATGGAACTATGAAGCATAGTCATTTAAGTATCAAAAAAAGTTGATTGTATAAATAAAAACAGTGAAAACATATTCTAATGGGCATTAAAGTATTTTTGAATACTCTTTCCCAAGAATGCATAAATGGCACAAAAGTGTGAATTTGGAGTTCTTTTATTTTATTTTACACTCTGAGCAGATGTAAAATTTTTCATGCAACTACTATACAGTAAAAAAAAGATTATGTTATGCATAAGTAGGAACTACTGAAAATACCAAAGAAACCTTTAATATATATATATATATATGGCTGCAGAAAGGAGTTTGCTATTAACTGAAAGGAGACCCTTTGATTCCTCTTGGAGACCTTAAAGGAACCGAGCAGGGCAAATTCCTAATGTCCACTCCATAAATTCTTGTTGTTGCAGCTGTTATTACTATATGTTTATTCATATAGTATACGAACATGGATGGGCTGCTCACCAACATGCATTAGCCAGCGTGGTGAGTTTATTGGCTTTTTACCTCTGAGTTTAAGATCAAGAAACACCATGGTCTTTCTTCTCAGTGCCTGATAAGGCAGAATGAATGATATATATATATATATATATATAAAAGTTTGGTAGCTAAATGAGACTTAAGTCTAGAAAATGTTGGAATAATTATTTAACTGTTTTATATATACAGAAAATCCTGAAGTCTCTTTATTTTAAACATTATTGCATGATGTAATGCTATAAAAAATTTTGTAAACAATCATTTGTAATTTTTTAGAAATATAATTAGATGATTTTCACTTATTTGCAGATATAAACATTAAGGGATATGTTGAATTTAGTTGTGATACAATTAAACACACAGGCAATTAAAAATTAGAATGGCAAAGATAATTGATTACACTGTGACTGAACTCATATAATATCTCAATAAATACTTTTATTTGATACAGATTGGTCTCATATCACACAATGTAATATGTGTGCATATATATTTAAGGTTTAAAAGAAAAAGTATCAATGAACCCAGATACAATTTACATATATAATTATTATAAGTAAAGTCTCTAATAACTGAAGTATTGATTAAATAGTAATATTTTGATATTTTTAATGTACTGTAAATAATTTAAAGTTAAACATAAAAAAGAACCCTATTTCTGGTTTTGACAAAAGTCTAAATTTTTAATGTAATAAAGAAAGGAAAACATTTTTGTTTAAATCAAGTAAGTTTTTCCTTGAAATTTGAAATTCTTGATTGTTATCTCTATTGGGATTGTCTAAGTATTGACTAGTTTCTAATAGTTGCATTAATTATAGTACCTAATTATATAGTCTGTTTTTACTTAGTAGATTAAAAAAAATTTTTTTGAATTAAAACATTTTTGTAGTCAAAATAAGAGTCGTAGATCACATGACCCTATTCTCTTAAGCTTGTAAATTATAATCAATGAGGATTGTCAATTCCTCAACAAGCTTTGTGATAAATGCTTAGCTAGAGAAAGCATTTAAAATCTCTGTCAGAACCCCCCCTCCAAATCTCTGACCATCGTTTCATACTCTGGCACTCCTTAGAGAGGTGCTAGGGTAGAAACCATGGTCAGAGGTTGGGGGGGGTCCTGACAGAGATATTTTAAATGCTTTCTCTAGCTAAACATTTATCACAAAGCTTGTTGAGGAATTGATAAACATAAACTTAAAAAATAGAACAATGGTAATTTTGTTTTTATTGATAAAAAAAATGCTTATTGTTAATCCTCCACTTTATATTTCACCATATTGACTACAAATAGTGGATTAAAATTAAATGATAGTCATCGTAAAGTTTTAGAGAATCAGATATTGCTAGACTTCATATCATCAATATATTGAAGCGGAATCTGAGATTCAGATTGCGCTTCACAGCCCACTTCCAATCTTCCGCTACCAACCTAAATTCAAACCCTATTCGTGCATATATATTCCACTCACTAACACAGTTTTTTTATCCTTTTGTTTGAGTATTATTAACTAACATATTTATTAACGAAGATATTGGCATAAATATCTGAATTTAAACATGCAAAATAAAATTAATAAATATAGCATTTAAAAATTCGTATACGCAATAGGGAATGGGGGATTAATTATAACGGACTTATAATATCAAAATATAGTATAATTTCTGTATTTATTTATTTTATAAAAGTTATAGTAATTGTTTTTTAATTGCAGCTCAGATATCTATAGATATTGTAGAAACAAAAGTACTGAGCAAATATTTAGTGGAAAAGTTCGTTATATGTAATGTTATAAAATTGTGTTTTTAAATTATTTTTGCCATTAAACTTTACTTTTCTTTTAAATCCAATATGGAAGATGCTATTGTAATTAGTCAAAATTAAATAAAGGTGAGAAACTTTAATTAAAAGTTTCTCTAAGATCAGAATTAGAAACTAAACTTAATTGATTTACTTTTGTCACAAACATTTTTTTTATCAAAATTAATTAAAGTTTGAATACTTATCTAACAATGGCATTTTCCATCACAATGGGTAAAAGCTTGTATACAAATTCTTTTGGAAATTAGATTGCAATGACCAATCAAGAAAAGGATTCCAAAAATACCAAGGCATGGAATAATTACGAATGAATTGGGAGAGTAACTAGGACAGTCAAGGAGAGCAGACCAAGAAAAGTTGCGTTCGTTAATTTCAATGTGTACTGAGTAAATCTAAGTCGCCTTTCTCGCCATTCGAGACGGCCTTCCCTGCAATCTGTGCCCATGGATCCCGATACTCATAGACTATAATTATATGCCTATTTGTTAAATAACAAACTTGTTGCCTGCCTGAATAACTATGCTTGACAAACTAGATCTAGTCTCTGCGGGAATTGAAATCATCAAAAGAACTGCCAGGTTTTACAGAGGTAATCATTTCAAATGCTGCTAGACTCTTAAAGTTACCATAAATAATTTTAACTCTCACCTATCTATTTTTTTGTAACCTTTTGTAAAGCTTTCATTTGTAAAATTTAATATTAGTTATGAATTAATTTGTAAAGTTCTTACCTTTTGTTAATTATACCTTGTTCTCTCTATATATAACTTAGCTGTAATCTCTCCTACATTAAACCTCTCCTGAATAATTATTAGTTCCTAATTTCATGTCTATGTGGCAATACTTTATTTTCATTATTATATTTTATACTTTCAGATACTAAATTATATGTCGATAATTTCCCCCCAGAATCGCAAATGCTTATGCTATCTCTTTTAATACAAGATAACCCTCCTTACTTTTCAGAGGGTAATTAATCTAGTATTCTTTAAAAAAACAAATTTGTTATTCTTAGGATATCGGGTGCCTGCCAGTCTGGGGAAAATAAAATCAGAATTTGATAATTACGGTCTAGTGTTATTTTAGAAAAAAATAAGTAAAAATCTATTTTCGTAGAAATGTTGTTTTTTTTGTTAATTAAATAATAGCGCTAACTTCTAACATCTGCAATCAGATTTATATGAATTAAATTAACATTACTTTCTTGAA
The DNA here is from genome assembly GCA_028023455.1 of Epiperipatus broadwayi. Lineage (NCBI taxonomy): Eukaryota > Metazoa > Onychophora > Udeonychophora > Euonychophora > Peripatidae > Epiperipatus > Epiperipatus broadwayi. Next base: position 44,745 of record JAQFVV010007890.1, read on the forward strand.
ATCAATAGCCACCACCGACCTTATATATATTTAATAATATGAAAAGTATTTATTTATTAAAGTATTCAAAACCAAAGATTGATATTATTTATCTGTTGTGGAAAATTTATGTGTAGTTTAAAGTAATACAGAAAGGGGGGGTCCTTTAGTTCCATGAGCTATATTATATTAGCATTAAATGTAATTCTTCCATATCCACATAGTAATCAAATCATACCAGTACGCGGGGTGTTTATTAATAAAGATAGGCGATAATCCTTTATTCCTTAGTTAAATATATATATTTATATTAATGTGAGCGTTATGTGTATACCGGCCTTTCATTATATATATATATATCTTTGTGCTTCGTTCATTTTTACTTCCGGTACCAAGGACAAGGTTTGGCAAACCTCTTTGGATTTCTTCAGCGCGAGATATTATTGCATAGGGTTCGCTCTGGCAAAAGTCCAGCCTATGGCAATTCAATAAAGCGCCTTCTTCGTGATTTATGACCCGACCCTGCTGACGTTTGCAGAGAGTCGCTTTCTTTAACAGTGAATTGAAGCATCTTCTTAGATCTTAGAATAGATCTCTCCATTGCCATCATACACGTACCGCTATCCCAGATTTTATTCTCGTTAAAAGCCTATTAATTCTCCTAAACCGTACTGTTATGATTATACTAAATGGATTGCCATTTTTTTATATATATATTTCATTCACACTTGCAGATACGATATTTCTGCCATTATTGTTCTTTCCCGAATTAGCTTCCCACACACGTTCTGATATAGCAAATGCAAATATTAATTAAATAAAATTACCCTTATCATCCAACTTAATAAACTTACGTATTGGTATGAGTGCTATTGTTTTATTAATGGTGGATTCAAATAACTTTATGTACCTGTAGTCTAGCGCTATTATTAAAAAAATCTTATGTATCCCATCCAATCGATAAATTATTGGCATATAAATAGCCGCAATAGAATAAAGCCATGAATTATTGGTTATTGATGATTAAATATGTTCATTATATAGTATTGTAAGAGAGGTTAATGTTGTCCAAGGGAGATAAACACCCATGTTATTTACATTGTAATACCAATAACGTTTGCAATCATATATATTCCAAGTTGATTTAATAAATTCTATATCTTTCTAAATATCTAAGTCATTGTTTCACTTATTGAATAGAAATAATTTTGATGTAATATAAAAAGGTTTCACTTACTAGATGATCGAAAATCGCTAATTATAACATTCTAGACATGAACGAAGTTCGAATAAGAGTCTTTTTGTGTCACGACTTTGTGATGCCGGCGGGGTAGAAATAAATTAGATCAGTATCATTGGAATTGTTGCTCATAAGTTGTCAGATCTGGGAAATAGGCAAATAGGGCAGAGTTCATGAATGTTCCTGACTTATGTATCTTGCACAGGATTGGATTCGAGGTACTTTTGCCTAGATGCTAGATCTTGTTGTATGAACAGACGAAACCGACCGGTACAATATATATATATATTGTAACGATCCAGAGAATAGCAGCTTACCGTGATCTGCACTACAGGGCGCCATCTAGGCATTTGAACCTAGAAAAATTTATAGAGTAGGCAGATACGTAAGTCAAAAAAAAAATTTTTTTTTTTTTTAAATTTTGCATTCAGTCGTTAGCCCATGTCACTAGATCAGTGGAATAGCAGAGATTTAATAATATAATGTAAGAGTATATATAAAAAAAGAATAAAGTAAGTCACTGCCAGTAATTAACACACAAACATTTATTTATGCACATATATATATAATTGAAAATTGTTTTAGTATCAGTTTACATTTTAACATCTAACATTATTTTTAACTTTACTTTGAATTTTAATTTACATTTTAATTTCTATTATATTATAAGTTTACATTTTAATTAAGTTTGCACAGATGGGATTATAAAAGCTTGTTTTAATATGTTGCGTATAGATCGGTTACATAGATTTCAACTGTTAAAAACAGTTCAAAATGAACATAAATGATCAAAATATAAAATCATTGATACTGACAATTGCAGAGGGAAATTTATAAGTAACCCAATAGTATTCACCATAAGATACTTGCATTGTCACCAATAACTTAAAAGACATCCGAATAAATACATTTTAGATACTCACTGTGAGGTATCATTATTTATTGAATGTCTATATATTTTGATCAAATATGAAATCCAAAACATAATTAACCGATAACGAATCCATGCAAACGTCTATAAACAATTTAAATTTAATGCATTTTTATTTAGTGTCGAGTATGAATAGACTACATAGATTTGCATTTGAGAATAAACATTCTATCCCTATTTAACCTTAGGCTAAAATTTGTAGTCAAACTGGCATCAATTCATCTGATATATCGATGTATTCAATGTAATAAAATATGGCAGCACAAAAAGTTAAGAGAAGAAATTGCCTCTCATCAGATAGGAATATTACATCTATCTGCAAAGAAGAGCAATAAAACAAAAAACTCCATAGAAAGGAACTGCGGTATCCGACTTATAATTCCTTCCATAGGGAAACGGGTGTGTGCAGCGTATGAAGTGATTCTGCCCGTATCGAATCTGTACTACATCTACTAAATTACACCAATATATCCAATTCATTGACCCAATTTAACCACGGAACAAATAACCTAAGGTTACCCTCCCCTAATATAACTTTACAAATCTATACAGCCATTCATGCCTGACTTAAGTTTAACATTTATGTAATTTAACTTAACGGAAAACAGAAATCATAATAAAACTTAAAGAACAAAAAATAAATGGAAATGATTTTAAATAAAAAAAAATATCAAATAACATTATTAATATTAATTTACATTGGTCAGATAGGATTCTATTTGTATTTTTTATATATGGAAAGTTTTTAATTTAATGTTCATAAATTATAAAGTTCTTACAGTTTTTTAAACAGTTCATCTTTATATGTTCCTTGCCATTTGAACGTGAATTCCCACGCTGTTCTAAAAAGATTGGTGTCCATTTAGACGTTTTATTTATTCATTCGGAGGTTTTTTAGTTTAGTTGGTCCTCAATGTAGAAAATGATAGTTCATTTCTTTCTTTGGAAAAACTGAAGGGATTGAAGAGTGCGTCTTTTCAATCCCTTCTCCTTCACTTCCGCACTAACACATATTTGTCACCTCCTAAATAATCAATAACTCCTCACTTTTATATTAATTTGAAGGATTGATTTTTCATTATGTCATCGATATGATGATCCTTTCACTGAGGTCCGATTTCCTGGTGGATTTCTTTCATTGGCTATTTGTTTCTATTGTTTTTCTATTTGACTGATGTTTTTACATTTGAATGCCCAAGGCTAGTTTACATAACTAATTAACACAATCATTTCCATTTCTGATTAATTAATGTGTTTTCCAAGATTAAAGATATATTTTTATCTCTAAATCTTAAGTTTTTGTTTTTAAACTACCTTTCTATTTTTAATAAAGTTTTATTTTAATAATTTTTTTTTTCTGTGCGATTTATATATACAAGTTTAAGATGATATTTAATTTCGATTTTTAATTCTTAAAGAAAAATTTTAAATGCGAATTTTATTTTAACTTCATGTTTAATAATAAAAAAACAATGTAACATCATCCATGCTCGTTACAATATATATATGTGTGTGTGTATGTAAAGACAGCCTATTGATCATAAGGCTCCAGTGCTATATTTTATTCATAAGCTACTTATATATGCATGAAAGTATAGATAAATGAATTATATTGTTAGTTGTATATATACTGTCCATGGTATGAGATCTATTTTTCAAATATATGAAGCTCAGGTAGAAGAAATTGGCTAGAAAGTCAAATATATATTGACATATTATTTTAAACACTCTACTATTAATGAGATATCTATTTTGTGGACTTATTTTACCTCATTTTTATCTTAAGAGAAAAATTGCTTATAATAATGAGAGGTAAACAACTATTAAATAAATTAGTAAAGAAACAGATATCCAACAAAAGTTAAAAGTAACTAATCATAGCAAATTTCAGAATACTCTAAAGGCCCCAATAGAAACCGCTAGGATTATTTTCTTAGAATTTTATTATGTCATTAAATAAAGTCTTCTTTTAGAATGAGAAGTGAAATTCCATGTTTTGAATTAATTAATGTATTTGTAATTTTTTATAATTAGATTGTAAAAATAATTTGATTTATAGTTTAAAAATAATTAAAAAATAGTGATTGAAATATTTTTATATTATAATATGCATATTTATTTGTGTTGGTATTATATATATAACATTTAATTAATCATATGTTGTTAAAATGGAATATTGACTTATTAATGATTGAAATATGTTTTATTATCAGACATGCATATCTTTATTCTTACACGCATGCTATAAATAAACTACTTATTTACACATCTTTATAAATAATATTTCTTTGTTATTTTTCAATTTAAAGAAACATTTTCTGATATTTATAAATAGTCAGATTTAGAATGATTTGTATAGAGTACTTATTAAGCTCTAAATTTTATTATTATTATTATTATTATTATTATTATTATTATTATTATTATTATTATTATTATTATTATTATTATTATTATTATTATTATTATTATTATTATTATTATTATTATTATTATTATTATTATTATTATTATTATTATTATTATTATTATTATTATTATTATTATTATTGTTAATTAGAGAAGATATTAATTAGTATTAAAGTTTATCAGCTTAACGTTTTCGAGGATCCATGCCTCATATTCATAGCCTTCATAAAATGTATAATAAAATATGCAAATACAAATATTCAAATAAGCTAGTATTACGTAGCCCATTTCTTCAAGATCTCGAAGCAAGTATCCTTTCTATTAATGGCATGGATGTTTCCATTGATGTAAAATGCCTCCTTTATTTTTCTTTTGTGATCATTTGATTCTAAGCACAATATTATGGGATTGGCGGGTGTGAAGTTGTGCCCAGATTGTTTAGCATGCTCCAAGAATACAGAGGACGTGTTGCTGTTTTTCTGAGCTCTGTTAAATGTGTAAATATGTTGACCCAGTCTAGTATTGATTGTAGCTTTCATTTCACCATAATATATAGCATGGCATCCAGCCTGAGGGCAGGCAATAGAGTACACCATGTGTGGGGTGAATGATCGATCAATGTGGTCTTTAGAGTTGTTAAGCAATCTATTAGAATTAGGTGAGTTCTAACTGCCATGTTAAATTTATCGTTTAATGCTTTCATTTGTTTGTTAGATATTTTAGGAATGTAGGGGATTGTTATTCTAGGTAGATTGCTGCGAGGTACATTATTGTTTATTGTATTATTAAATTTTATGATTTTATTTTTAATAGCTTTGAATTTGAACCCTGCTGCTAATAGATCTTTAATATAGTTGTTTATGTTTTTTTCCTGTCTGCTTCATATTTACATAAATAAATGTTTCTAAACAAAAATGCATTAAGGCCAGCAAATTTATGCGATGCAGGTGAGTTAGAGTTAGGGTGGATACAGCTGCCAATTTCAAATGGTTTAACAATCATTTTGTAATCTATTAAATAGCGATTTCTCGATAAAGAGAGGTTGAGATATTTAAGTTCTTTATTATTTTCATATGTAGATGATATCTTTATCATAACTTCTAAAGATAATACTTTAAATATACTACGTGATTTACAAAACTTAACCAAACTTTCATTCACCATCACATATGAAAATAATAAAGAACTTAAATATCTCGACCTCTCTTTATCGAGAAATCGCCACTTAATAGATTACAAAATGATTGTTAAACCATTTGAAATTTGCAGCTGTATCCATCCTAACTCTAACTCACCTGCATCACATAAATTTGCTGGCATTAATGCATTTTTGTTTAGAAACTTTTATTTATCTAAATATGAAGCAGACAGGAAAGAAAACATAAACAACTATATTAAAGATCTATTAGCAGCAGGGTTCAAATTCAAAGCTATTAAAAATAAAATCATAAAATTTAATAATACAATAAACAATAATGTTCCTCGCACCAATCTACCTAGAATAACAATCCCCTACATTCCTAAAATATCTAACAAACTAATGAAAGCATTAAACGATAAATTTAACATAGCAGTTAGAACTCCACCTAATTCTAATAGATTGCTTAACAACTCTAAAGACCACATTGATCGATCATTCACCTCACATGTGGTGTACTCTATTGCCTGCCCTCAGGCTGGATGCCATGCTATATATTATGATGAAATGAAAGCTACAATCAATACTAGACTGGGTCAACATATTTACACATTTAACAGAGCTCAGAAAAACAGCAACACGTCCTCTGTATTCTTGGAGCATGCTAAACAATCTGGGCACAACTTCACACCCGTCAATCGCATAATATTGTGCTCAGAATCAAATGATCACAAAAGAAAAATAAAAGGAGGCATTTTACATCAATGGAAACATCCATGCCATTAATAGAAAGGATACTTGCTTCGAGATCTCGAAGAAATGGACTACGTAATACTACCTTATTTGAATATTTGTATTTGCATATTTTATTATACATTTTATGAAGGCTATGGATATGAGGCATGGATCCTCGAAAACGTTAAGCCGATAAACTTTAATACTAATTAATATCTTCTCTAATTAACAATTATATATTTTACATATAGTGAGAAGTAAAGCTATATTATTATTATTATTATTATTATTATTATTATTATTATTATTATTATTATTATTATTATTATTATTATTATTATTATTATTATTATTATTATTATTATTATTATTATTATTATTATTATTATTATTATTATTATTATTATTATTATTATTATTATTATTATTATTATTATTATTATTATTATTATTATTATTATTATTATTATTATTATTATTATTATTATTATTATTATTATTATTATTATTA
>JAQFVV010007891.1:0-51608 GCA_028023455.1 Epiperipatus broadwayi
TCCAAGTATTGAGAGAAGTTATAAAAAAAAAATTAATATGAGTTGTCATTATGCTTTAGATTTGTAGATTATGAAAAGGCATTTGATTAAATTATTGGATCATCAAGACATATACATGGGCTGTCATATTTTGAAGAATATTTATCAAAATGCAATGTAAGACAGGATGATTACATCAGTTTAACAAAAAATATTTTGTGGATTAAAATAGAAAGCTAAGGAAATAAAAATACATGGAGATTATTTAAAGCATTTAGATTTTGCAGAGAGTGTTTTAGCAAATAATGCTTCCTAACCTCAAGAAATGCTGTAAGAGTTATGAAATGAAATTAAGAAAGTAGGACAGAAGATAAATGTTAAAAAGACTAAGTAATATTCAACTGATTTTCTCAGAAGAAAACATAATTCATAATCATTAAGTAGACAAAATTAACAACTACAAATACTTTGATTAGATTATTAATACAGATGGAAATATAGTGAATGAAATTAATAATATAATTAAGCTTAGATGAAGTGCTTTTGATAAAAATAGTTTAATGTTAAAACAAACATGTCTATGTTTTTGAAAAAGGACAATTTTTAATAAATGTGTTTACCAATACTTACTTATGGATCACAAACTTGGATACTTTACAGAAAAACAATCGAGAAACTTCAGATTATTCAATCAAGTATGGAGAGAGGTATGTTAGGAGTAATAAGAAGAGAATGAAGATTAAATACATGGGTCAACAAAAAAGTATCAGTGATGTCAATGAAAGAATTAGGAGACTGAAATGGAACTGAGCTGAACATATTGCAAAAAGATAATAAACAAATACATAGTTCAAGTTTTAAAGTGAATCCCAAAGTCCCAGTAAGATACCACATGTGAGATAAAAAAGTTAGCTGGTACTTTCTGAAGAAGAGAGGGTGGGAATTAGAGAAACTGGATTAAACTTGGAGAGATTTTTATCTTGCTTAAATAAACCATGCCATTGGAGTATTAGAAAACTATCATCGATGGTCAAACTTTGTACTTGGTTTTGTATCATACTGCTTACCTATTCCACCTGTCCTCAGGCCATCAATTCATTATTTACATTAAAAACTAGTCCAGATGAATTTTGTAATGGTTATAGAAATCAATCCTTATCACATACAAGTTCTTTGGTCTGTTTCTTGTCATCTTTCAATGTTGTCTTTTAACTCATGATAATATTTTCTTTCTGAAAGACTTTGACATTTTGCCTAATTGTAGCTCTTCATTTTGTTTTTTTTTCCATAGAAATATATTCCCAATGATAGCAATCAATATTTCAAATCTTTAGAGTATCTTTAAGATAATCTTTATAATGTAACTAAGTTTGCCTATCCCCAAAAAGCAAAGCTCAAGTTCATTAAAATATATTGTCTTAGAAAGTGTGTTATCATTTACTTCACATACTCAATTCAATAAAGATGCCATGTCTTTTCAATAATAGACTCTACGCATCACATTTAGCAATTTAAAAAACACAATGATTAATTTTATAATCTTACCATCACATTTTTACAATCTTATGAATCATCCATAAATTTTTTTTTCTAATACTAAATATTTCATTGATAAAGAATTCAATTCTTACTTCAATACAACACATTGGGCAAAGTAATAGTTCAGTAGACAACTAAATTACTTGCAACAGTTATATCATTAACTTGTTAAATGCAGCAAGAACACACAAGAATCTGTGTTGCAATTTAACATCTAAACCTATCTTTCCATCTAAAAAGTCATTAACATATTTAAATTGATTGACATTCTTAAATTAATGGCTATCTTTATAAGTTACATTCATTAGACACATTTTGTAAATCAACTTTTGAATTGTCAAGAATGATATAATACATCTAGAAGCTTTTAATCACTTTAAATAAAAAGTTCTGTCATCAAATCTATACTGTTCCAATGATCATTGTCATAAAAATAGAAAACAAAATTGCAATTAGTAATCAGATTTTTTACAGAAATAACACAGCCTTCTTACAATTTCATCATACCCTGCATGGTTTAATGAAGTGGTAGAATATCAGATTATGGAATGTAAACTCTTCGGATCCATTTCAGTTTTGGCATTTCCAATGCTAAACTTCTTATGAATCCCAAGCAATAAAGCCATTTAATTAGTTGGTATGTCATTCCACCATAAGGAAGCGTGAATAAACTTTGGTGGACAATTTCATTTCAAACATTTTCATAAACCTGTTTGAAACCAAAAAGACATCACATGACATATATTTGTCTTTAACAAATCAGAAAAAAATAAAGAAAAAGGAAAACCCCTGTGAACCAAATCAATAAAAACAATATATAATTGTGCACATTCATTCCTGATACTTACTGTGCATTTTCTGGAATAAAAACTGTATCTATAGTGCTTTCCAATTCTCCAAAATTTTTCTGAGTCTGATGACTGGTAGTAACTTATTCAATAAAATCACTGAAAGAATGTTTACTGTAGTTGATAATAATTTATATTTCATGATATTTACTATAATCTTTTCTATTTCTTTAACTTTCATAAATTAGAATAATAGTATTCTTAAGATCTGTTTACTGTAGTTGATAATAATTTATATTTCATGATATTTACTATAATCTTTTCTATTTCTTTAACTTTTATAAATTAGAATAATAGTATTCTTAAGATCAAATGTTGAATCACATATTCCTAAAAAACCCTAATAGATTTAAAGCTAACAGATAACTACTATAATTTAAAATTTCTCTAGACATCTCATGAAGACATGAAACTTTTCAGTTTTTGAGATGACAAAGGATTGTTTTAAAATCATTATACTAGATATCTTTGTCCAAATGTAAATGAGTCAATGGATTGAATTTATTATAAAAAGTTGTAAACGAATTCTAGTATTATTATTTAAAAGGTGATCCCTTATTTGAAATATCTTTATTACCATTAAAAAAAAAAATCCATGGATTTAATAGAATTATTTTATTATTTTTCTGATCCATACATTATTCTCAATAAAAAGATCTAAAGTAACCATGATTGAATCCCTTTTGCAATTTTAATTCATTAATTATTTTTAAGTCTTGTAGCTCCTTCCATTAATTACAACTCTGTTTATTATGAAACTCCATATTCTTCTTATTCGTTCTCTTAAATTATTTTGTCAAACAGAAACTGTCATGTTTTCTTTTAATCAAATCCTTAATAATAGAATCATTATCAGAGTTCAGTGAATAGACATAAAATAATTTTGTATGTCAGTTAATTAAATGACAATTTTAAAAATCTAAATTGCCAATTTTACTGTTTAATACCTGCTAAATTTAACACAAGTTATCAGATATTTATAAAGAACAATACCAAATTTTGTATCAGTATAATTTTTATGCAACTACCATCTTATTCTTGAAGTCTACTAATGTATTATTAGTCCAATGAGCAGCATTTTGTGTAATATGAATTTACTTTATATTCACACTTCTAACTATAACATAATTTGTAGTGACATCATTATTTTGAGCATGGATGTATTCATGTTTCTTTATAGTATTTTTTTTTGCTTAAACGAAATATTCATGATAATTAATTCACATTTTATAAAAACAAATATTAAAAGGTCAATCTCAAATTTACAGAATCAAGACAATTATTTCAAATCTTTAGGCCAGTTTATTATTCCTTTCAAAAATGTGCATTAAAATCTCTAAGAAGAAAAATCTGATCTTTCAATGTAACTGGTGCAGAAACAATATCTAACAAAAAATAAAAGCTTTCTCTAACTCTCTGAATCAAATATTAGAGCCTAAATATTATAATATAGGCATGTGCTTCTGTTTAATTCAAATTTTAGCATCATTAGCCTTTCATTGATACATCTAGAAATTCCAAGAATAGATATTACTGAAAAATAAAATAAATTTTATACTAATTTTTAATACTGAAAAAAAAAAAAAAACATAGCATGACATATATATAAAACACATACATTTTTTAATATTAAAAGTGGAAAAATGTATGTATTAATTTAAATTTAGTCAAGTTCTTAAGCATCAATATATATATAAGGCCACTCATGGATGAATGATGTAAGATTTCTTAATTGTCTTTCACATTTATATTCTTGAAACTGTGCAGTTGTGGGTTTGAAAACAAAATTCCCATATGCAGTTATATAGGATTAAAAATAAATATTTATTGAAATTACATACAGTATTTAATGTTTTAAATGTAAATGTCTTGAAATATAAATTAGCTTATTAGAGCAAATAAAAGATTCAGGAGTTAAAGTAATGATCAATTTACAGCTAGTAAAAAAAAAAAAACCCAATCTGATCAATAAATAAAATAAAAAAAACTACTGTACCTAAGACTATTACTTTATTATTAAAATATATTTAACCTCCCAAGAAACTGGCTATGCAGATTCCATATTTACTGCATTTAATTACTTCCAAAATAGTTTTTAAAATTAATTTATAATGAATGGTGCATAAACCTCATAGGTATAAAGTTAATAACATTTAACTAAGGGATGATAGCCGGTTAAAATTCCTTTTATTTGAAATTATATGTTGGACTATTTCCATTACCTAACTTAAACTGTTAAATGTTTATTTAAAAAAATTCAAACTTTATTTAAATTTTTCAAATATGACCAATTGTTAGTAATAATACATAGATTAGTATATAACACAATGTTTTGTGGCCTTATTCTTCTATCTTCTTCAGGTTTGCAAGCAGTGAAAATACTAGCATGGATGAAAATTCTCTCAATTTCTCCAATTTTTTCTTAACCATTTTGTCATGCTGAACGTATAATGCAAATTTAATGAGTGACTTTCAAACATTATAGATTATCATCCAAGCTGATGATCTAGAGTTATTTCTTCTTTTTTCCTTTTTCCTTTCTGTCCAATATTATCTTTTTGTTGGACATAGGAAAACAAAAAAAAAAAAAAAATTAAAGAAGTAGCTCGCATGTCAATGGTTAATAATTCATTAAGTCAATCTAGTGCGATAATCCATAATGTTTGGAAATAACTAAATAACTTACATTTTAGGAAATAAATGGAGATATCAAAAGGATGCTCACAGATAAGTATATAAATTTCTACATACTATTACCTCTAATAGAATGATTTAGTTAATTAAAGCATCAACTTCCTTACATTCAATATTTATGGATCTAAGAGTTACCAGATTGATTTCTGCGCTAATACTGCCACTGATCACACCAGTAACATTTGACAAAAAGAATAATTCAAGTTGAAACTTTATAATATATAATAATCTGTATGACTATTACTAATTGTTGAATATATTTGGTAAGTTTAAATAAAGTTTGAATGTTTATATAAACACAATTAAAATTAGATGATAGAAATAGTCTAGCAACACAAATTTTCAGAAAAACTACACCTATCTATTTCTTCAACTCTTATATGTGTCTTTAGACAATTATTCTTTCAACTAATGTTAAGATAAAATGCAATTTATTATTAATTGTTTAATTAATATGTTTCGGCAGTTGTTTCTATTATTATTCAATATTTATGTTATTTCAAGATGTGGTTATGCGTTACTCCCATTTTTTATACATCTGAGTCTCTTTTTGTGTGGATTTTTTTAATGCGATTTTGAAGTTATGTGATTCATGTTTCTTCTTAATATCTTTTTATCCGGTTTTCTTTTATGCGGTAAAGAAGTTCATATTTCACTTAAAACCGGGATTTCCTCGGTTTATATACACACATTAAATTTTACATATTTTAAATGCCTGTTGAAAAAAGGTTTGGCAATAAATTTAGATACCATAGAAGATTTAGAAAAAAGATAATGAAGCAGAAGTGGAACTTGTTCGTTTCACAGCAAAAATGATTCGAGAAAGGCTTCAACTTTCTAGTCAATTGGAAAATCATTTTCTTTTTAATGACATGAATTATGAACAAGCTCTTAAATTCCAACGAGAGCTAAATAGTTGTATGTCTCTGTTATGTATGTGTATGTTTATATTTTCTTTTATATACATAAATACATGAAGAAATTTTTACACAGAAAAAAGTTACAAGTAAAAATATTTAAGAACTTTTAATTTCTACTTAAAAAGAATATATCTTTAAAATATTTTAATTATTTTTACTTGTAACTTTTTTCTGTCTAAAAGTTTCTCCATGTATATATGTGTATAAAAGAAAATTTAACCATTAGTCATTATTAACACACTCGTGGAAGCATGTCATATACATATAGTTGTACTCGTGGAAGTGCATTCTCTAACAGCTAGACATAGTAGTCTGGATATCGCGAGTTCATAAACAATTAGTAAAATTATCATCTCAAAGTTTAATTACCGATTACATTGTCAACAGAAAACCATTAACACAGCACGAGACTGAAGTTGGCACTAATTGTATTTCCTCTTGTGACGAATCTGATTTCTTACCAGTTCACAAATGAACCCTGCATATTGTCAAATAGCGATAATGATTAAAATATGTATGAAAAAATGGAAAATAAATTACACATAAAAACATATTGTTTTGAATAAAATTAAATAGTTAATAAAAAACGTAAAAAAAGTTTGTCTTGTATCAATTTTTTTCAAATATCTGAAATTTTTTATTAGTCATACTCTATTTCTTTATTTTTTTTTATGCGAACTTTAAAGTAATTTTACTTTGTTGCTTTGATTTTATGTAATTTTTGAAAATTAGGGAATGTATCCCACATTTTTTAAGATAATTTAAGTCTACTTTTGTGTGATTTTTTTAATGTGGGTTTTCTATGGAACCTGTCTACCGCATAAAAAGAGACCCAGGTATATTTTGTATATTTATGTCATATGATTTGAACAAATATAGTTGTACGAAAATTGCGTTTTAATTTTTTAATTATTGATGTTAATTATGATTAAAAACGAATGGTCATATCATGACCACATGTGGATTATTTGACATCATCAGTTGGATGCGTCAGCATGTGTTTTAGCTGGTCTTTAGATTTCAAAATGGCTGTGAGCACAAACTAAATCAGTACCAACTTTTCTCCTATAAAATCTTCCAATTCTCTTCTCAATATTTCCATGCTTTTCTTTTTTATGATAAATCTATACTTTAATTTTGCTTTAAAGCTATTCTTTTTAAAAAAACTATAAAATAATAAGTATTATCTATATATATAAATCTACCTTTACATTTTCTATCATTTTTTTTTCATTTATATTTTTATCTGTCTTACATATCTTTTTTTCTTAATTCTGTCTTTTATGACTTTATATTGTAATAGGAACTGAATTCAATCTCTGTTACAAAAGGAGAAAAAGGGTAGATTTTAGATAAATTTTTTTATTATTATTTATTTTAAGCACAAGTGCGTGTGTGGCGCAACTGCTCCCAAAAGCTGTTAATACAAATACAAATAGCTAACTAAAATATTAAAACAGCTGAGCGCTTTCAAAGGATCTTGCCTTCATAATCATAGCTTGCTTACATTTAAATTTATGCAAATATGCTAATTCCATCTTTTTGATAGAGAAAAACACGTGTCCTTCCTGTTTATGGCATCGCTGTCGCGAGAGATAAATAAAGCCTCTTTGATCTTTCTTTTGAGGTCATGTCTCTCTCTACATACGATGGTAGGATTGTCCGGAATGCACTCATGGTGACTTGTGCACTGGTGCTGATAAAAAACTGAATAAGTAGAAGGATCGTTGCGAGCTCTATTGTACGAATACTTGTGCTGTGCCAATCGTGTGGCCAAAGATGCTCTGCTTTCCCCATAATATGTGCCTTTGCAATAGTTATTTGGACAAGCAATGTTATATACTGTATGGGGGGTCTGTAACAGTGGAGTTTGATCTTTGGTATTGTTAATTAGATTGTTAGAATTTGGAGGGGTTCGAAAACAGAGCTGATATTTGTTGTTAAGGATGGAATGTAGTTTCTTGTGTAAATTGGGTATGTATGGAAGTAATAATCTGGGTTTATCCTGTGTGGCGTGAGAGTTGAGAGGTTTATTCTGAATGTGTGAGATTTTTTTGTCGATGATGGATTGTCTGAAGCCTAAATTCAGTAGATCATTTCTATATTCTGCTACATTTGTTTTTGCATCTGCCTCGATTTTACACAACAATCTGTTTCTATGCAAAAAAGATGCTAGACCCGATAATTTATGTGCTGTGGGTGTGTGAGATTGGGGGTGTGTATGGCATCTGATTTCCAACGGTTTGATGGCCATGCTATAATGGCAGCGGTTATTTTCTCTTTTTATTTTGACATCAAGGTATTTGACTTGTTGGTGAGTGTCTTCAGTTGTGACATTAACAATTAGTGCTGTGTTGGCTTCTAATTCGGTTTTGATCTGTGTAATGATCTCGGGGGTGGCAGCAATGAACAGGTCATCCACATATCTAGTGTATGCTAGAAGGCATGGTGGGTTTAGACTAGGTATGATTTTTCTCTCATAATAGTTTAGGAAGATGCTGGTGACTACACCACTCAGTGGTAGTCCCATAGGCCAGCCTTGTTTCATGGAGAAGCACTGGTTTCTGAAGAATGCCACAATGTTGCTGTCCAACCAACATAGAAAGTCATGGATGAAGTCAACCAGTGGTTGAGCTATTTTTTGTGTCAAAAGTTCATTTCTGACTATTTGGATCGATGTGTTTCTATTGACAGAGCCATACAATTCGGAAACGTCCATAGTGGCCAGTTTGATGTTTGGGTTTAATTGTAAATCTTTGACGGAGGAAATGAACTGTGCAGATGACTTGATGGTGTATATTCCAAAGCCTAACATTTGGATGAGTTTTTTGTTCACCCACTTGGCTGTCTTTGCATAGTGTACTCCACTGAAATCTAGCATTAATCGGACCGGTGTGTTGTCTTTATGCGTTTTGGCACTTCCAAAAATCCTGGGTGGCACTGATGATGATGGGTATAGACTGTAATATTCTGCTTTTGTGAAGGCTTTGTTGCAATGTTTTTTAAGAATGGATGAAATGAATTTGTCTCTATTGTTAGCAATACTGAACTGATCAATTTTCTGAAATTGTAACTTATCAATCTGTGTGTTAATCTTGTCAATATATTCCTGGGTGTGCATCAACACAAATCTGTTTCCCTTGTCTTCACGCATGCATGTGATTCTTTCTAACTCAAAGAATTGCTTGGTTGTTTTTACTTTTATGTCCCACTGTTTGGTATTTGGTTTTAAAGCCGCGTGTCTCATTGCTGTGTTGATCTGTGCTATATATTCGTCCTTTTGCGGATCTTGATTGAGTCCAGCCTCTATGTCCGCTATTAATTCCATGTCCGGTTGTTTCCATGTCCCTCCGACGAATCTGGGGCCTTTTGCTAGCACATCTTTTACTTCTTTAGGGAGTATTGTTTGTGTTAGATTCACGAATGTTTGCTTGTTGTCGTCGGGAATGGTTATTCCTTGCTTGTGCGCTAGAAACGCAAATTTCTTGTGGTATTTAAATGCCAACTTCCTATCCAACTTAGTGCAGTGATGGATGACGAGTGGGTCTTTGGGAAAATGTGTCAAAATTCTACGGCTCCTTTTGCTCTGTTTCTTCAAAGCCCTCTGGCAACCTCTGATAACGAGATCTAAAAGATGTTTTCTCATTTGCCAGTAAATGCTGTTATAGTTGTACACTGCTCGATTGAGATTGAAGCTGCAAAATCTAGGAAATACATGGAATTGTTTGCATCTTTTTAAGAAAATAATTCTTTGTTGTAGTTTGCAAATCGACAAGCTGATTTTTAATATCTGCCTGTCAGCAACTTGTTTCTCCATGCACGTAATAATCCGATTAAGTTAAATAATTTTACTTTTGGGAAATGTATGTATTCAAGCACAAGTGCGTGTGCGGCGCAACTGCTCCCAAAAGCTGTTAATACAAATACAAATAGCTAACTAAAAATATTAAAACAGCTGAGCGCTTTCAAAGGATCTTGCCTTCATAATCATAGCTTGCTTACGTTTAAATTTATGCAAATATGCTAATTCCATCTTTTTGATAGAGAAAAACACGTGTCCTTCCTGTTTATGGCATCGCTGTCGCGAGAGATAAATAAAGCCTCTTTGATCTTTCTTTTGAGGTCATGTCTCTCTCTACATACGATGGTAGGATTGTCCGGAATGCACTCATGGTGACTTGTGCACTGGTGCTGATAAAAAACTGAATAAGTAGAAGGATCGTTGCGAGCTCTATTGTACGAATACTTGTGCTGTGCCAATCGTGTGGCCAAAGATGCTCTGCTTTCCCCATAATATGTGCCTTTGCAATAGTTATTTGGACAAGCAATGTTATATACTGTATGGGGGGTCTGTAACAGTGGAGTTTGATCTTTGGTATTGTTAATTAGATTGTTAGAATTTGGAGGGGTTCGAAAACAGAGCTGATATTTGTTGTTAAGGATGGAATGTAGTTTCTTGTGTAAATTGGGTATGTATGGAAGTAATAATCTGGGTTTATCCTGTGTGGCGTGAGAGTTGAGAGGTTTATTCTGAATGTGTGAGATTTTTTTGTCGATGATGGATTGTCTGAAGCCTAAATTCAGTAGATCATTTCTATATTCTGCTACATTTGTTTTTGCATCTGCCTCGATTTTACACAACAATCTGTTTCTATGCAAAAAAGATGCTAGACCCGATAATTTATGTGCTGTGGGTGTGTGAGATTGGGGGTGTGTATGGCATCTGATTTCCAACGGTTTGATGGCCATGCTATAATGGCAGTGGTTATTTTCTCTTTTTATTTTGACATCAAGGTATTTGACTTGTTGGTGAGTGTCTTCAGTTGTGACATTAACAATTAGTGCTGTGTTGGCTTCTAATTCGGTTTTGATCTGTGTAATGATCTCGGGGGTGGCAGCAATGAACAGGTCATCCACATATCTAGTGTATGCTAGAAGGCATGGTGGGTTTAGACTAGGTATGATTTTTCTCTCATAATAGTTTAGGAAGATGCTGGTGACTACACCACTCAGTGGTAGTCCCATAGGCCAGCCTTGTTTCATGGAGAAGCACTGGTTTCTGAAGAATGCCACAATGTTGCTGTCCAACCAACATAGAAAGTCATGGATGAAGTCAACCAGTGGTTGAGCTATTTTTTGTGTCAAAAGTTCATTTCTGACTATTTGGATCGATGTGTTTCTATTGACAGAGCCATATAATTCGGAAACGTCCATAGTGGCCAGTTTGATGTTTGGGTTTAATTGTAAATCTTTGACGGAGGAAATGAACTGTGCAGATGACTTGATGGTGTATATTCCAAAGCCTAACATTTGGATGAGTTTTTTGTTCACCCACTTGGCTGTCTGCTTGAATACATACATTTCCCAAAAGTAAAATTATTTAACTTAATCGGATTATTATTTATTTTATAACTACTATTGGAAAAGTTTCACAAACAAACACACGTGTATTTGCTAGAATGATAAAGAATGATGGGTAAGGGTAAATATTAATTGGCATACATATATTGTAACCTAGTGTTATTGACACTTGGTTTACTTGGCATTATTTCTGCAGGAAAACAATGCTATTCTTTAAAGAAATAAAAAGATAAAATAACAATAGTAATAATTGATTAATAAAGTATGTTATTCACTCACTTTGGCATGTTTTGGGTGAATAACTAATAGATTTAATAACTCAATGTAATTTTAAAGAGAGAACATGAATAATTTAATTGAGATATTAATAATTAGAGCAAATTAATAGGGTATAAAAGCTAAACAGTAATTGATTTTGGATGGGTAGAGGGGAGAGTGGATGAGGGTCTTATCATAAAGCACAATAACTTCTGGTAATTTCTTTTTGTAAAAAAAAAATAAAAAAAATATAATGTTTAAAGAGTAATACATCACTGATTGTTAATTTAATGTATTTATTATTATTTTTTATTGTCAAATTACTTTGTAATCCAGGTAGATAATACTGAAAACTATATGATTGTAATAAGTTTTTCCTTTCTTTTGTTTATGTTATAATCAAATGATTATTTTTCTGGAAGAGGTCGCTAAAGTCAAGATCATTTTGACTTTGAAAAATATAGTCTGCTTTTAGTTTTCAAGGAAGGAACAGTGCTGAAATTTGGTAATTCAATTTTTTTCATTTTATTTTGCAGAAATAAATGTAATCAAAGTAAAATTTTAATAATATAATGTGTGGCTAAATTTTTTTGATAAGACGTCCTGATTTTCTGTGCCATCTACCTATTTAAAGACCTTTTATACTTAAAAATTTATTGTCTCGCGCTAAAGTTCAAAAATGACAGATGTAACTAAGGGAATCACGAAACATTATATTATATCTAAATTAAGGAAGATAAATGATTTCCAAGTGAGAAATAATTATTTATTAACTTTATGTCATTTATTGATATTTTCTTGGTATAGAAAGAAAAAAAAAAAATAATTGAAAGAAATATTTTGAAACCAAGGAAAATCAACTAGAAACATTTTCGCGCTCTTTCTCAATATTGTCTGCATTTACAAGTAATGTAGTTACATACGTTAAAATATGTTTTATTCACCAAGAATTGTCTGGAAATAATAATAATGATAAATAAGATTAAATTATGCACATGTATACTTTTTTTTGGAAAAAATATAAACTTTCTCAGAGTAAATATAGGAAAAATTAGATACGTGCATTCTTACGGAGAAGTTACCGTTAAAAAATTTATAATTCCTAAAGTATGAACAAAACCAAATATCTTAGTGACTTAATGATAAAAATAAATGATATATTATATTACACATCAGTTGGATTTATTAAAACTTCCTATACATGTAAATCAGCTGCAGTTATTATCAGAATAATCTCTCGGAAAAATTGCGCATTTCCGTCCATAAGTAAGCTAGCTAATATAAATTGTATGTATCATCAATAATAAAAAAGAAAAGAATTGTGTATGTTTATCGTCTATCGTCAACTGTTCGTTATGTTATAATATGTATATTTTATTTTCTATGGATCCCAAAATTGTAGCAGTTTAATTCAAGTAAGAAGTAATCTTCAATTCTGCTATATTTTTCTTTACCTAATTTATTAAACGCACAAAATAAGAGAAAACTTTTATTTAAAGGAAATAATACCATGCGTTTATTGTTTTTAAACTTGCTTCGTGAAATACGACTGGATAAAGCTCTTCAATTGTTCAACAGAAAAACATTTTCTAATGAGAGAGTATGCACTTGTTAATTAATGATTGTAGAAAACTTTTATTTAAAGGAAATAATACCATGCGTTTATTGTTTTTAAACTTGCTTCGTGAAATACGACTGGATAAAGCTCTTCAATTGTTCAACAGAAAAACATTTTCTAATGAGAGAGTATGCACTTGTTAATTAATGATTGTTTAAAACTAAGTTATAAATGATATGTATTTTTTTTTATATCACATAGGTTAAAGTCTGTATGGTCAAGTGATATTTAATAGCCTTGTAATGACAAAGGTATGTTTTAATATAATTATTATAGGTTAAGTTGATATTTAACACGAAAGAAAAAAAAATCTATAAAATATGTTTTAATTATTACATACAATTGTAGGTAGAAATTTTTGTATGTTAGATACGTAAAAGAAAAATATTTAGATATTTAAGGGGTAAAATAAATATTGAAAATTATCAGAAGTAACTAAAAAAAAAGAAAAAAAAAATGCTATAACAAAATATTTCTTGTTAAAGTTGTGAAACGAATTTATACTGTATTAATTGAGGAATTTATTCCTAATTATTCTTAAATAACACATCCACTTTATTAAGTTTAAGATAGTATGCTACCAACTATTTTGAATGTTCCTTTATTATAATTAAAATTATTATACTTTTATTCTATGATGTCCATTGATTTCAGATGTTGATCAAAGTATACACGGTAACATAAGTTTATTATAATCAGTGTATTTACTTATCCTGCCCAGATATAGCATTGGTATATGCTTAATATTCGCATAGGTAATAATTATAATGTATTTATTTTGTGGGATGAAAAATGATCTCCCCAAAAGCTTTGTTTTCCATGAGAGGAAGATTTTAAATATAATGTTCGGGTATGTTTATAGCCCAAGTGATCGATTTTCATAGATAGGACGATCAAGAATTTATCCAGCATTTAGTATGCTTCATTCGTTTAAATCCCAGGAGAGGATTGTATTTGGTGTGTGTTCGTTGTATGCCCAAGTAAGAGGCAAGAAACCACCAAAATATTTTAATGTAGTAGATTACTCTACAGACCTTCGTGGTTATTCCATATTCCTCATGTGAAAATAAAGATAGCTCCACCATGGAAGGTGTTGATTATTGTGCTTAATCTTGAAAGTTCGGGCAAGATAAAGGTTATATTGGAGGTGTTAGTTCCTCAAGATCCACTTTAGTATAAATAGTGCGTTAGTAACTAGGATCGATATCTGTATTGTGCTGCTAAATATTGCTAGTATTTGACAAGTAAATCAATGGAGAAAGTAATTAAAATTGCGTAATTTAAAACGCTTATTTACTGAAGGAATATTCAAATGCAATATTTAATTCTGGTTAGTAATTAAATAATACTCATATTTCAAAAGTATACGTATGAATAAAATTTGTATCATAACTTAAGTTAGCATTAAGTTAAACGTAAGAAGGTAATTGTAACTTCTGATAACTGGCCTATAATTAGAATAGGTTATCCCATTAAAGACCATAAATAAAGTAAATGTATTAGAAATAAATTTAATATTTTGCGTATTGCATATGATGGGATTAATCATTTTAAAAAAAAAAAATAGTTAGTCAATAATTTTGAATAAAAGCTTCTACAAGGTTACCAAAATGTAATAAACAATGTATTGGTAATGAAATGTACCTTTAGTTAATCAATCCATATGATTGCATACAGGAGAAGTAGTAACCTCTAGTCCATAACCAAAAGAGTATACAGATTAATGTCAGCTATATTTTATATTTTGTATTACTATGGGATTATTGAATAAATGTTCATATATTTTTTTGTGATAATAATAAATTATAGTCTTGTTAAAATTTGTTGTAGATTCATTTTTTTGTTTTTATATGCTAAATATAAGTGTTTGCATAATATTTGCAAAACCTTTTCTTGAGTCCGAAATCATTCCAAATTCTTAAAAACTTAATATACCAAATAAATAAAGTTAAGCAGATCGGAATATGTCATTATATTTTAGTTTAATAATAATTATTTATGGAGTTGCAAACTTCAGACTAAACATTTTTTTGTGTGTGTGTAAAAATGAATTTATTCACAAACCATTAACTTTGACTGCACATTATTCCATTCACATTTAGTTAATTTGTCTAAGTAATAAATCTTAGTTAAATTATTGTGTTGTCATGGATGATGGAAGGACACAAAAAGCATCCTTGTCTTTTTATTATTCTGACTGAGATTCTGAAAAAAAAAAAAGCTGTGTTATTCAAAATTATACGTCATTATTGAATAGAATTATCATCTCTTTAAATAATATAGCAGTGGATATGAGAGATGAAGACACATTGAATTTAAGTAAAATAAATGTTTCCTATAGCCGACCAGAATGCCAGTCGTATGCGACAACACAATACTGCCGAGCATTTCCTTACATGAAACAAAGAATCCTGAGATTAATATTATTATAATTATTCTTTAAATTAATAAGTGATCAATTATTGTTGTTATTACAATCGTGGCATGGCTTAAGAGAATTGAATGTACAATTGTATTATATGAAAAGTATTTTAGATCATATTGGAAAAATTAATGGATAGGTTGATTTGTTTTGGTTGTCTTAACAACAACCTGAAAAATTGGTGTCAACAAGTGCAGACAAAATAACCTAATACAGCTCAGAGTATGATTAAATAATTACAGAATAAACAGAGGGAAATTTTTATATTAGGTTAGAATATATATATATATAGATGAATGTTGTTTTTGGAAAAAACAAAAGAGTAAAAACTAAAAGATTTTAAAGCGTGTAAAAGAAGTTTCTTTTACAGTTATTATTTCCTGAATTAATGAGCCAAACATATCTTTTATTGTTCAAGAAACAGATCTAACTACTTGATGGCTATCTCATTTTTTTTAATTAAATGGATTGATGTATTTGTGGAAATAGTTTTTAAAATTAATGAATGTGGAATGCCCATTAATTATTAAATTCTTTTTGATTTCTTTTGTCTAGTTAAAGTAAACGAAAAGAGTACAAGTAAAAAGTTCCAAGAATTAAAAAAAAAAAAAAGATAATTAAAAGTCGAGGTTGCTAAGTGGTTTTCTTTTGTTGGCATTTTTGTAAAAATATATTTTTTGAAAACAAATAAATACCAGAGATAAGGAGAAATGAAACTTGGATTCTTAATTAATTAAAAAAAAAAGATGGTGTTTGTTGAGCTGACGAGGAAGAAGGTAATGTGTTATAGAATACATTGAAGAAGATATAAAGAGAAAATTTTAATAAATTGGCCGCAAAGCAGAAAAGATCAGGAATAACCTGTGATTAATGCCTTCGTGGCTGGATTGATTGTGTATGAACTGAAAATAAAACATAAAGGAAACCTCATGGATCACATGGGGTAAAGTCGCCATCGTGCCGTGTCTATATTCGGACTCAGTTCTATCATCTATGCCACATAAACCATTGAAATGTATATACCACCTTCAACATCACCACTTGCCCTTCGGATTCACAACTATTTGGATCTAGTGCAGATCGTCTACCATTCCTGAATGTATTCAAGGGAAAGAAAAAAAGGAACAGCAAAATAAATACACTTTCAGATGGACTAAATGGTTGAAATACTAAACAGAAGAGATGGACGCCATGTTTTGCCTATATTAATCCCAGAATTAAATCATAAGCGCACTCAGAAACATATATACGGGTTCTGTAGACTCTTTAATACCGGTAAATATACTCGTCTTATATCATTTCAAATCCTTAAATATAATCAAACTCAAACTGTGTGATAATCTAATGATATGCATGTATTATTTAGTGTTTTTTTTTCTCTTTTAATTGTAATTCATTAAAATATTATCGTATACATGATTATGCCATTTCATTGTTTTCTTAGAATAAAA
This sequence comes from Epiperipatus broadwayi, assembly GCA_028023455.1. Lineage (NCBI taxonomy): Eukaryota > Metazoa > Onychophora > Udeonychophora > Euonychophora > Peripatidae > Epiperipatus > Epiperipatus broadwayi. The sequence goes on from JAQFVV010007891.1 coordinate 17,091, forward strand.
TATTAGTGAATCTTAAATTAAACTGTTAATTTGTTACAATATACATTATGTAATTTCTTATGTATTTCAAAATCAGATACATGTGCATGCTGGTATGCCTCCAATAATAGATTAAAGCAAAACAGGTTAGATAGAAAGGTGCATGGGAAATTTTAAAAGGTTTAGTTTAGATTTTTGTGGGAATTAAATAGAAATTTATAGAAAAGATTCGATTTAAAAGTTAATTCACTCTTCGTTTCTTCTTCAGCCCAATGCACTACCACACCCTGAGTATTAAGACGGGCATTGGGTTAAATTGCTGAATCAGACAAATATTTAATAGATCCTACGATTCTTGTTAACTAGCAAGATTGGCGCTTGGCAACGGACAAAAAAAAAAGAGTCGTCCATAAACGTGGAGATCTACTTAGAAATAAGGTTAAACCTGGGAGGGTTCAAATTATTGCAATTCCTTTATATATGTGTGTTTGCGGTCAGCTCCTTCTCTAACCCTTTTTGAATGACCCAGAATTCGGGAAAACCTCAACAGAGGGGTGAATGACTCAAAATTATGGGAAAATTTTGTATTGGGAAGGGCTGCCAATAAGATATATGTCAACATGTAAATTCACCCTCGGGAAGAAAGTATAATCGTAAAAATTTAGTTTAGATAAAGATAAGTGTTTGACATCAGACAGGAATAAAAAAAAAAGTTTAAAAAAAACTGAATACCCAAGTGGGGAAACATTACAATATATATGATTAATCATGAAAGTAGCATAGTTTTATGTATATACAATTAAGGAAATTAAACCAATTTCCTCAGGCTACAAGTAATTAAAACTCTGCATATAGTATGTATGTTTAGCATTCTATGCTTGATCCTTGCCAAACATATAGTGTTATTTAGTCAAAGCCTAAGGAATAGTGGTTTGGTCCCTTTAACCACATATATATTAAGATACACTAATTTCATGTTTACAATTGTTAATATCTGCTTGACTATTAAAACAAGATTATTAAAAGCAAAATTCTAACTCCACTGTTGTACAATTATTAGTGCATAATTATTAATGTTAAAATCCACGAACATAAACAATATTTAAATATAAGCTCATATGAATGCTGTCACTGATGCCCATTGAGAGAAAACCATAGTCAAACATTCAGGAGAAATCCTTAATATTATGATAGGTTTAGTATAGCTTTTAAAATATTAACCTTTTTAAAACTAGCCTTAAATATATCACAAGTAAATATCCTTTCATTTATCCTGTTATCATATTGCAGCTTTAATTTGTTACAAAATATTATCAAAGTTACTAGAATTGTACATTACTGTATATATGTTCAAAATATCTTTTAAAGTTACTTTTATACTTTTTTTAAAAATAAAATATTAGAAATCTTTCTTTTCTAAACTATATCTCAATTTATAATTTATTTCTAAAAACATTGTCAATATCTTATAAAAAGTCTTTCCAGCTGATTAGTAGTTGCTTTCAGCATTCAAAGGGAGTAACTTTGACGTACCCAGAACGAATTTTGTATTGACCTAGTAAAATAGTTTTCAAATTTTTTTAATATTCATTGTTTTACTTTAGAAATATTGATATCTTTTTTTCTTCTCTCATTTATATATATATGAAGTAGAGTATAAATCCTCATTTTTAAAAATGTATTAAAGTTATAAAGTGCGAATGTACTTATAATAAATCTATACTATAGATAAGATATATGTATATATTTTATGGTGAAACATTTTTATAAATGAATTCCATTTTTAAGATCTAGTTAAAGTTTCAAGCCATGAATTTCCCAAGGCAACATGCAATCAAGACTTGTTATGCATGCTGAACTAATACTATATTGTCTAAGCTACTTTTAAATCAACAGGCACTACTTTTGGTTAGTATTCAAGCTCTTAAATGAGTATGTTGAGGTAATGAACAAATATAGTATCAGAATCTGAAGTATTATAAATTTATCTGATATCAATATTAATTTAATGTTTTTAACAGACTAATAATACATGGTGAAACATTTTATAAATAGAATTCCATTTTTAAAATCTACTTAAAATTTCAAGCCACAATGTTTCCAAAGCAAAAAATAATCAAAACTTGTAGTGTAAACTGAAATAGTAGTATATTGTCTAAGCTACTGCTTAACCAAAATATAGAACAGCTTTTGGTTAGTACTCAAGTTTACAGTGAGGCAATGCACATAAGTATACATGAAAATTTGAATTCTTTATCAGAAATCAAAAACAACCCACAGCGAGTCATATAAGTTAATATTTTTAATGGACTAATAGATGGTAAATTATTTTAATAAATGTGAATTCCACTTTTAAAATCTAGTTAAAGTTTCAAACCATGAGATTTCCAAGGCAACAATCAATCAGAATTTATTGTATAAGCTGAAATAATAGTGCACTATCTAAGCTACCTTTTAATATACATACACACTACACATTTGCATCATCAAGTAGAATCCAATTCCAGGCTTAGCATTTTTCTTTCAAGGAAACAACTTATAGTTAAATCAACTAAGCGTTTAATATTAGTAAGTAACTAGATGATATTTGGATTGGATTATTAAATGCTAAAAATTTGAATGTATAAGCTCTATCTAAAGCAATTTCTAGTAACTAGAAGTGGAAAACAAATTGATTATTACTCCTGGAATAGCTTCAATATTCACTTTATTGATCTCTAATATAATCTGAATATTTGAATCATTACAATAAAAATCCATTTCTCCTTAAAAAGACTATTTTATTCAGATGCCTTATCTTGGTTTCATATATTCCCACACTCAGTATTCAAGTGCTATATAAGATTTTCTTTTATCTGTTCATTCTATCAATACTGAGTTCAAAGCTTTCATAAGATGTTCTATATGTATTCCAAAATCATATCAATGCTATTTATTTTCCAAAATCATTTCAGTGATATTTACATTCTTGTTAAATATAGTCCTAGAACATTAAATTTCTTTATCCCTTCAATTTCCTGTCTTTCCTTTACCAAATTCATACCTCTTTTATTTCCTATCACTAAAAAATTACATATTTTCATATTCATATTCAAATATTTGAGATATTTAAAGCTCTTATCATTCTCAATAATATATCTTTATTCTTGCAATTCAGGTGCCAATTTTTTTTTTTTCATATGTCATAGCATCTGCCAGGACGTGAACCCACAACCGTCTGCAAACAAACTACTTGCTTGCAAGGCAGCTGCAATGACCTCTTGGCTAACAACGCTTGACAATGTGCCAATTTGTAAAAATAAACAACTACCCTTTTGATAATTCATGAGTCCAATACCATTAGAGCAGTTCAGAATTGAGATCATGCCATAGAACTTGCTTATCTCATTCATTTTCTCATGTGTGGTTTCTTTTTATGTTTCAATTTCTTGGGATCCACTTCAAATCTCTTTTAATAATATATCCAGCCCAATTCCAGTTGCACTCTTTGTTTTATTTCCATCCATGGAGATTGCAGTCTTTATACTGTTCTTTGAATAAGAACTTTTTTCAGGCGCATAAATATTTCTTTTTAATTTTTTGTTTTATATCAAAAGTGTTATCCACATTTGATTCTACGATTAATTTCCTTCAACATTTTCATCTACACTAATAATTTATAAATATTAATTCACTGCTATCAATTTATATTTTTTAAAAAGTCAATGAAGCTTAATTTTAGCCTTTTTAGCAATTATTTTTAATCCTATCTTACTATTTTTCTTATAGGCAAGATGAATTGCAGTAGAAATGAAACAATCTTTAAATACCTCTATAGCAATCATTCTTTAAAGAAAAAATGAAGACACTTCTAAAATGTTGAAACTATTAACAGTTTATTATTTTTAAATAAATGAATTCATTGTTATATTAAGAAATAATGTGTTCTTTCAGTAACTATAGTGCAGCTTAAATCTAATATATATATATATATTACATATTACTTAATCAGCTACGAGTGTGTTAAGAATTATACATAACTAAGTAAGGATAAATAATATAAAATCAATAATTAAACATCAAAAACTAAGCAAATCTTTGAATTATATATTTTTCAATAATTAAATTTTTTTTTTTTTATATTATTAAATATTTTTGTACCCAAATAAATTTTTATAAGGCAAATGGCAAAAGAATATTCATAAGTAAATATAATTTTATCTTTAAAAGAAAATAGTTTTAAATATCATCAAATTATAAATAAAAAATTAAATGCATATGTATTTGATTTATGGTATAATGAGTAGTAATATTATTTAATTAAGTTAATGTGGAAAAAAAATCTTTAACATTAGATATAAATAAACAAGATAACTAAAAAACTAGATTTATTTCTTTCAGCTAAAATAATGAAGTAGTATATGAAATTAAGTAAGGACTATGAATTTTAAGTTTTTCAATAAATAGGTAAAAAAAAAAAGTTTGATAATCATTATCTTAAACAATTGGTGTTAAATAGATATTGCAATCTATTTATCAATGTAAGATTAAAATAGGCAAAACTCTCCATACAATATTGCCACTCAGTGCAAGCCAGAGTAATCAATGGATGCCAGAATGCCTGTGCACAAAATCCCCACCTAGTGCCTATTCATCCAATATCCCCAGACTAGTTTCTTCCGTTAAAGTTGTAGAACTGTTTTAACAAAAATTGTTGCATTTAAGTCTGAAAATGAAACTTGGCCAATTAATAAATTCATATCAACAATATAATATTTATAAAATCAGGCCAAAGTTCAGATTTCTTAATACATATTAAATTCAAAGATTATTAATTAAGTATTAATACTGCTCATTTTGGCAATCCTATTTGACAATGAAAATTTTCTGACTTAACTTTGTTATCATCTTGAATTAGTTTATTAATATCAAATCTAGATAATATTGATGAATGCAAATATTGTTTTCAGTACATTAATATATTGAATCAAATTCATTTCTCCAATGAGAATTAAACTCAGAGATAATATATATGAGAACTTCATGACTTTGTATCAGTTAGTAAAAGAATGTAAATCATTGTAAACTATTGTTGAGATTGTTTTTTAAGTTTTATGACATTCATTTGCATTTCTCAGATTATTCCTACCCCAAACAATTACTCTATCATCTACTATTGTCATGAGAGGCAACATCTTTAGATTTTCGTAAGAACAGATATGCCCCAAAATATACATGTTTTTACCAGCCACTAAATTAATTACTGAGTGATAAGAAATACAAGATTATAAATTAACAGAGTAATTCAATAATAGTCATTGATTGTATAAAGTATGTTATATATATGTCATATAAAATATAAGTGATGTCACCAGACATATCTATGAGTTATGATATTCACTTTGTTAAAACTAATTTGGAACTCATCTTTTAGCTAAAGATACCGCTCTATGGCGCGGTTACCCTAAATCTAACCGTAACAACTTTTACTTTTATTACGATTATTTTTTAGTTAAACAACAACAAAAAAAGTCGTAACACAAGTAAAAAAATATCCGATAGAAAATTGATAAAAAAAAAAGCCGTAACACAAGTAAAAAAATATCCGATAGAAAATTGATAAAAAAAAAGCCGTAACACAATTTAAAAAGTATACGATATAAAAAACACTAATCAAATTGTAATTTGTTGATTTTATTTTACATTTATTATTATCATTTAAATTGTATACGTTAATAAAAAATAATATTTAAAAAAGACGATTTTCTTTTGTATTTATTTTCGCATTACAAAAAAGCACAGAAAAATTATTAAAATCAATGGCCTGTGAATGTTCATATTTTATAGTTTTAGCGTGAAAACGGCACCATCCAATGGCATCTTTAGCTATAAGACAAGCACCACTAATTTATAAGAATTTGATCTTTGCTATTTTTTGGATGTGTGTGTCAATTATATACATTATTCTCTGGGCATCATACATTATTCCTAGCAGAATTTATTATCCAATAAAGTTCATTGCAATGTGGCTTGTATAACTCAATTGGTTTTCATGTTTGGGTATAGATTTTTATCTAATAAACTATTTCTATTTATATTACTCAGTCTTTTAAAATTAATATCTTTGATTCTCTAAATAATTTTTTATCTATTTATTTTCTACTTTTTTCAAAATTTATCATGTAGAAGAGTTTTTTTCATGATGTATTAAAACAAAAATAAATAAATGCTGTTTTGCGTGTGCTTACATATATGTAGTGAAGATGCCTTTAAAGAGTCCACGTCCAACAGTCTCTTTTACCTTAAAGAAACAGTAAAGGAGAGGACATTATTTCCCACATTTGTCAATTGCCACAAAATGAGGATTTGAACAGTTTTCTATCCTTATTTGACTTTTTAACTAAGAACAACTAAATAACCATCTACTAACCATTATTAGATGGTTAGCTATATTACTACGAGCAGATGTCCAAAAGAAAAATCATAGGCTTGATTGGATCCTGAATAAAATTTCAAGTTTTATCAGGAATATTAGAACTGGAGACACAATATAGGGACTTATGAGTTATAGAGGCTGCTATTCCACCACTGTATAAAACTATATATGATTATAAATAAGATGAATATCTTCAATACATTTGATTTAGAAATGCTTTATTCAAAATTCATTTTCAAAGATTTTCATTAAAGCATTTATTATTACTTTGGAATGGTTGTTTTTTCTGTTTGTGAATATACACTATGCATCAGAAATTAATCTTTTTAATATCCAATCACAATTGTTTCTTGTATTTATTTGTCTCACAATAATTTGGTAATCTTGTCTACCAAATTCAAGTACTACATTCAATATAAAAATAAAAGTACTTAATAAAATTTGCCAATGTGTTCATATAGTTATCAGAAAAAGTCTGCAGTGAAGTCTAATGGTGGGGGGGGGGGGGGGCATATTTTATAACTTGATTTTAATGCATTTTGATTTGTTTTGTTATAAATTGCTCTGCATTAAACTTTTACTACAGAGATTTAAATCACTCCCCTGAAACATGTTCACATTTTTAAATAAAAAGAGGCAAAATATTAAAAATAATAATATCAACCAAAATATTTTCCTTAATTAAGCCCAGTTCTTATAAGTGGCCTATTTGAATACATTATATTTTGAATACTGTATTCATATTCTAGTTATGTGATTAGTAATTAATATTTATTGTTCAATCTTTCTAAAAAATGAAATCGGAAAAAAAAAATTGAAATATTTATAAATCATTTTAAACTGATATAAAGAATAATCAATGTCTTGCGTTGTTAGCCGAGAGGTATCGGAGCCGCCATGCAAGCAAGTAGTTGGTTGCAGACGGTTGTGGGTTCGTGTCCCGGCCGATGCTATGACATATGAAAGAATAATCAATGCTTCTAATGTGGAATTTTCGCTCTTCAATGAATTAAAAAGAATTTATACATATATCATGACTTTAGTAATAGGAATATTCATTATCTTTTCAAACTTTAAAAACCACGTATTCTAAAATACGAATAAGAAAATTAATATCAAATCAATTACTCCTAGACTTCAAACAGAAAACTCATTTATGTCTACAATGATTGTTACTTTTAAAAATAGATATCTCTTCATAAATGATCGAAAAGGATATATAACAGTCAATAAAAATCTATAGAGTTATAGATGAGAAAGTATTTGTTATCACACAACAAATAAGTGAGCATAATAGTTTAAAATATACAAATGACTCACGCCCGCACCAGTATTAATTGTTTTAAGTTCATTAAAAATCTTTTTCATACAATAAACAATAATATAAAATTGGATTTCCATCAAATAAGTAAGAAAATAATAAGGAAAACTATTTTTAACATATACAAAGAAAAGGGAAAAAAATCTCGTGGAAATAAATATTGTGCAGACTATTCATGAAAACTATGCATTTGTAAAGTTAAAAGGACAATTGCAAAACACTGATATTTTTATTCATACATTAATTTAAAAATTAGATGATTATTAATCCACTGTAATAATCATAGCACATTATATGTTTAAAATGAATAGCAGTACCGTAATTTAAAAACAAATGAAATATTTACAGTTAGAATTCCGAACTGAAACCAATAAATCCGTCGGATACCGGTGGCTTTAAAATGAATAGATAGATTTTTAATAAAGTATTTAAAATAAATAATAATAATTTATAGTTTTAACAGTTATTATTTTAGCGTTTAATGTACCAAACTTACCCCTGAGGAAGATCACATCTCTCAAAACTTGATGAATTTTTTAGAATTCCCTTCTTAGGTTTTTTACCGAGGTTATCAGCCATTATGACATTTCATAAATCTTCAAAGCGCATTCTAGTGTTAGAAAATAGAAACAAATTTAGTGGAAATATATATAATGTATAATATATCCTGATTGGAGTGAACTTTACATCATCTTGGACCGCAAAATTGCTAACGTAAGACTATTTTAAAAAGCTGTATTAATTAATTTTGTTATGTTCTCTTTAATTTGAAATTTTATGCAAATAAAGTTGATTTTAGTTTTAGAAAAATATGACACTTTTTTTTTAAAAAAAACCTTTAAATTATTTTGAATATTTCTAAATATAAACCAATCAAAAACCTGGTTAGTGAAATGGAATTGTAAACAAAGTTGGCGAGCATGACAATGGCGTTTGAATGAATGAGTCTTGAACTTTTTATTTTATTTGAGATTTAGTTTTACTTAAGCATTTCTCATAATGGTAAGTTACGTGTTAATCTATTGCGGAATATTATATTATAGTAAAATAATAAAGCAATAGTTGAAAGACCAGTTTGCAAAAGTACAATATATGCTATTTTTTAAAAAAAAACTATTTAGCTAGCATTAACGTTAGGCTCTAAAATTATAACGTTAAGAATAAATTTAAAATAAAAAAAAATCAAATTGATTTAAATTTGGCGTAATACCTATATACGCCAGATTTTTATATGTATGTTAAATAGATAAACTAAAAATAGTTCAGTTTTTGTACAATTTTTTAGCTATTTTAAATTAAACATCCGTGTTTATTAGAAGATATTTATGTTATGATTTTTTTGTTTTTGTTTCGTTTTAATGCTCGTTTATTTTTTAAACGTTTTTTTTTTTTAAATCTCTATATTTAGTAACTTTTCATAATATTTTATTTTGGAATACGTGTTCAATTTGGGATTCACAGTGTCATATAAAAAAAACGTTTAAAATGACTGCTTTGTGAAAATTACTATTCAGTCGATATATATGTGTATTTAGTGAAATGGGGTTTTTTTTTTTTTTGATATTAAATAGTTTTGTTAAATAAAACTTTGCTTTGAAAATATAATTTTATATATTTGCATGCAATTTTTAAAATTATTTCAGCCTTTTTTAAAATTATCTTTTTATATAAGACATCTCAAAAATGTCATTTTAATATTTTTTATTAAATCCTTTTAATAAAAAAGAAAATGGGATTTTTTTAAAAAAAAAAATCTAGATTTGTTTAGATAGATATGCTAACTGATTGACAAATATTATTTTAAACCCAACTATTTAATTCGGCATCTGCTTTAACTATAAGTAATGGTTTTTTTTTTTTTGTATATTGTTGATTTAATAAGTGACCAATATCGTGGTTAACCAAGGTTAGCTGGATTCAATAATTATTGTTTTGTCATAAGAATTTGCAACAGAAGTTATTGGAACAGTTTTATTGAAACTTTTTTTTTATGCTATCAAGATGCATGATTTTTACATTTGAATCTATTAAAAAGTAAAAAAAAAATCATCTTGTTATTTAGATTTATAGTATGATTATGCTAGTCTTGCCAATTTAAAGTTCAATCTTCAGAATATTCATAATGTTTTGAATTCACCTTATAAATAATTTACTTTAATATTTAATATTCAAAAAATTTTTGTGTCTAATCAATAAATGATGGAGTGAAAAAAATTGCAAATTTTTGCTAGGATAATTATCAGTCTGAGAATGTAAATCAGACTTAATATCTTGATAGCTTTTTAAATAGAAAGATGAATTTGGACATTGAGATACTGCACAAATGTCAATGTACTATCTTTACATTTAACCCATTAAGGGATAGAGTATTTTATTATTGCAATATAACTTCTTTAATTAAATTAATTATTTGTGGTGTTTTTCTATAAAGATTATTATGTTCCTTTTAGATAGAAAGATAAATTTGGATATTGAGACACAATCCAGATTTCAATGTTCTGTTTGACAATTTAACATGGTAATGGGTAAAGTGCTTTAATTAAATTACTTATTTTTGTTGTTATTCTGTAAAAGTTATTAAATGGGGGTGAACGATTGATCTTCTTTCACTTGTCATAAAAGTACAAAACATTTCATTTAAGAATGCTCTAATAATATTCTGAAAGAATGATGATGAGATTATAAAATATTTGGTTTTCAATTTTTTGGATGTGATAATATTGATTATAATTTAAAGACACATTCATTAGTTTAGATATGCAAACTGAATGAAGAGTAGCAAATTCCTTAAAAAGTATTTATGAATGTGCTTTTTCTAGGAGGAAAAAATCCCAATTACTTTATAATTAGGTAAGAAATGATTGTTTTAATTAGAAGGATATGTGTGAGGATAAAATACCATGAAAATCTACAGTTGATATTGAAAAGTTTTTCAGCAAATGTTTTTTGAAGAAGATGAATAACAACATCACAAAATGTCATACAAACAGACTAAAGAACCAGTATCTGATAATACTATACAGGCAGTCCCCTAGTTACGAACACTCTAGTTATAAACATGTCGTGCTTTTGGACTTTAGATCCTTATCTGTGCATATACTTCCATGTATAATTAGTGCTATATACTGTAGAAAGAAATTGGTATTCAAAATTGTACAGTATTTTAGTACTTTATTAATTAAAAAATTTCTTTTAGTAATTAACGCTACAAATTTACAGTATCTGATAAAAAAAACTATTTAAATACATTCGGAATTGAATTTTTTCTAAAGAAAGAATGAACTTTGGAATTTATAAAATAATTAAAAGTATATTTTAGATAATAATAACTTAATATCATCATCATCAACCATTATCAATCCACTGCAGGATGAAGGTCTCTCTAAGTTCAATCCATCTTCTCCGATCTTTAGCTACTCTTCTCCATATCATCCCTGCACACTTTCTTATTTCATCCATCCATCTTACATGTGATCTCTTTCTGGGTCTTTTACAATCTCGTGGAATCCAGTTTAAGATTTCAATTGTCCATCTATTATCATCTCTTCTAGCAATATGTCCAGCCCAACTCCACTTCAGTCTTTTAATTTTTTCAATGAGGTCAATAACACCTGTTTGTTCTCTTATCCATATATTGCATTTTCGATCTCCTCTTGTTAATCCCATCATGCTTCTCTCCATACTTCTTTGAATGGTCTGAAGTCTCTGTATTGCTCTTTTATTAAGTGTCCAAGTCTCACATCCATAAGTAAGAACTGGTAAAACACATTTATTAAAAACCTTCCTTTTCAAACACCTAAGCATATTTTATTTTAGTATCAAGTTATTTCTACCAAAAGCACTGCAACCAAGTTTAATTCTATGATTAATTTCATACATTATATTTCCATCTGTATTAATAATCTGACCAAGATACTTGTAGCTGTTAACTTCTTCTAACTCATCATAATCAATCTTTATTTTCATATTTTGAGAAAATCCATTAAACATTTCTTTAGTCTTTTTAACATTTATCTTTAGTCTTACTTTCATCTGATAACTCCTGCAACATTTCCTGCAGCTTTAAAGCATTATTTGCAAAAATAACTACATTTGCAAAGTCTAAATGACTTAAATAATCTCCATTTACTTTAACTTCCCATTTTAATCCACAAAATACTTTTTGCAGCACTGCTGTAAAAAGTGTTGGAGATATGGAATCACCCTGTCTTACACCCTTCTCAATGTTGACTTTCTTAGTATCATTATGTAATCTAATTGTTGCTGTTGTATTTTTATAAATATTCTTCAAAATATGACAATATTTTGGATCTATACCTTGATGATCCAATGCTTTAATCACTGAAGAAATATTTATAGAATCAAATGCCATTTCATAATCTATAAATCCAAAGCATAATGACAACTAATATTGTTTTTTCTATAACTTCTCTCAATACCTGGATATGATCTACTGCACTAAAACCACTTTTAAATCCAGATTGTTCTCTTGGTTGGTGGAAATTCAATGTTCTCTGTAGACAAGTTGTAAGTATCTTAATAAAAATATTGTGTAAAACTGATAAAAGACTGATAGGTCTGTAATTTCTAATATCTTCTTTATCACCTTTTTAAATATTAATATTAATACAGCATTCTTCCAATCATCTGGTGCATCTTTATTATTTAGACATTTGGTATATAATTTAGCTAAAAAAAGTTCTATTTCTTCACCTGCTTCTTTTAATATATCAATTATAATTCCATCATTACCTGGAGCCTTTCCTTTCTTCATAAATTTAATTCATGTCTCACTTCGTCATTTAAAATTTCGGGCAATTCGGAAGATATAATAGATATAGGAGGTACTTGTTTTTTATTACTATATAATTTTTGATAGAAGTCTTCTACCCATGTCATGATGTCATCTCTTTTTAGTAATAATTCCATCCTTTTTTCTTGTTGCAGATATAAATTTCCTATTAATACCAAAATGTTGTTTTGCACTCTTAAGACTTTTATTCTCTTCTACAGATTTCCTTGCTAGTACACAGTTATACTTTCTTATATTATTTTCAACTTTTTTCCGCTCCATTTTACAAAATTCGAGATATTTAATCCTTTTTAATGTATCACTTTTATATATCTTCATATTCCTTTTTTTTTTTTCATAGATTCTCTAATCTAAGTAGAAATTTTATTGATCAATTGCTACTTTTTTTTTACCAGCTATTTTTGTTGCAGTTTTTAAAAGTGGATCAGTTATTTTCATATTAATTTCATTCAAATCGGAATCATGTTTAAAATCTACTAATATTTGAAACCGATTTGTAAGTTCTAATTTAAATTCATTAGAATGTTTCTGTAAATATTGTTTTTCTTAATAATTTTTGTCTCTCTAGTTTTGCATTAACACATATCTTTCATCTTACTAATCGATGATCATTTCCTGACTTAAATTTATTAAGAACATTATAATCTTGAAATATGTATTTTCTGTTAGTCAAAATATAATCCGATTCTGCTGTACTTTCATTTGGATGCTTCCATGTCCATTTCCTTTTAACATTTTTCTCAAAAAAGAGAATTCATAATATAAAATTTTTCTTTTTCTGCAAACTCCAATGTCCTCTCTCATTTCTATTATCATAATCAAAATTACCTTCAGCACTTTCATCTTTCATTTGTTTACCAATTCTAGCATTAAAGTCTCCTATAATAATTTTAAAATGTTGTTTACTCTGATCAAAAGCCTTTTGTACACCCATATAAAAATCTTCTACTACTTCATCTCCATGAGAACTTGTTGGGGCATTAACCTGAATTATCTACATTTGTATCTGCTATTAAGTTGTGTAACTAATCTTACCACTCTGTCCGATACACCATCAATCTCCAGGAATGTTGTTCTTTCACTTTTTATTTATAATGAATCCTGCTCTACTTGTATTTCCAATATTTGTGTCTTTATAGTAGAGTACATGTCCACTTTTTAAATCAATTATCTCTTCACCTTTTCTTCTGACTTCACAAAATCCAAAAATGTCCATTTAATATAAGACAGTTCTTCTAATTTTTGCAATCTTCCTTCATTTTCAAGTGATCTTCAGTTGTAAGTACCTAAATAAAAAGTCAACATCAAATGGCAGCCTGGGTCCATAATCGGGATTCTTAGCGCCCTCCGCCTTCGGCCACTAACCGCTGCCTTGGTTGGTGATTTTATAGCCTTCTGGGAATAAGGGCCATGATTTATTTTGTCTGGTCATGATTGTAAATATCTATTGGAAAAATATTTATCATTTATACTTTCATTCATTTTGCCTTATCAGGCAACTGAGAAGAAAGACCATAGTGTTTCTTGATGTTAAACTCGGAAGTAAAAAGCCAATAAACTCCCCACGCTGGCTAATGCATGTTGATGAGCAGTCCATTCATGTTTGTATATTATATGAATAATCACATAGTAATAACAGCTTCAATGACAAGAACGTATGGAGTGGACAATAGGAATTTGCCCTGCTCGGTTCCTTTAGGGGAATCAAAAGATCTCCTTTCAATTAATAGCAAATTCCTTTCTTATATAAAATACAGTAAATTCTTCCCATCTCGCTGATATTAATTATTTTTATTTTTAGCATCGTCACAGACTATCAGAGAACAGGATCATCTTGATTAGCGTTTGTTTTTAAAAGTAGTTTGTGCACGATTATGTTACTTATACACTGTATATATTTTTGTTTTGGTGAATTTTTTTTATTCTTATTAGTTAAAAACATAAGTGAGAAACAAAAAAAACTGCAGTGTTGATACAACCAAAAAGAAATTAAAGGCTCATAAACCCTAAACAGACAAAACAAAAATGGATATAATTAGATGTTCTTAAAATGGTGAATCTTTTGCTTCAATCGTGAAAAACAAGAATAAACTTAAGGAATTTGTTAAAAATTGTGGAAATATTCCTTCAAATAGTGTTTCAAAAAGACATGGTAGAGTAATGGATGAAATGGTGAAATCTTTGGCTTTATGGATTGAAGATCAATATCAAAAAGGCATCCCAGTGAGTTTATCAATTATTCAAGCTAAAGCTCTTAGTTTGCATGAAGATTGGAAGAAAGAATTAAAAGAAGACTCTGCTGTTGAATTTGTAGCAAGCAATGGCTGGTTCCACAAATTTAAAATGAGATATTTTTACATAATATTAAATGTACTGGGGAAGGTGCCAATGCAGATAGGAAAGCTGCCAGTGAATTTTTTTCCACTTTCTCTAATATCATTAAAGATGGAACTTATTTTCCATGCCTAGTCTTCAATGTAGATGAGACAGGATTATTTTGGAAAACGATGCCTGCATGTACATATTTAGCAAAAGAAGAATCATTTGCTCCTGGGTATAAACCTAAAAACAGATTAACATTGCTTCTTGGAGGTAATTTAACTGGTGATTTTAAATTGAAGCCAATGCTAATTTATCAGACTCAATCCTAAAGCATTAAAAGGTGAAGGATAAAAGAATGCTTCCAGTCATTTGGAAGTCAAATACTAAAGCCTGGGCTACTGCACAGCTTTTTCAAGATTGGTTCTCATATCATTTTATGCCTTCTGCTAGGCAATATTGTAGTGAGTATAATTCACCATTTAAAACACTATTGCTCTTAGACAATTCTCCTGGACACTAAAATCCCTGCAAAATTTATATCCAGAAGTTAATGTTGTGTTTATTTCTTCCAATACCACAAGTGAAATACAACCTATGGAGCAAACTGTGATAGCTAGTTTTAAGCGGTATTATATGAGAAGATCAATGACTCAAGCAATCAAGGCAATTGTCAAGGAAGGTACATTAAGAGATTTTTGGAAAAGTTATAATATAGAATGCAATAAATATTACTGGGGATGCGTGGGCTGAAATAAGAGAGTAAACAATGAAAGATTGTTGGAAAAAAATATATCCACAAATGATAAATGCTTCTATAGACATTAAAGAGACTCCTGAAGATATCACAACTGAAATAGTCAATATAAAGAATGAATTAAATTTAGATGTCACTGATGAAGATATTGATGAGTTAATGCAATCTCACTTGGAACGTCTGTTAAATGATGACTTGATTAAACTACAAGAGATGAAAGAAATACAAAATGAAGAAGAACCTGATAATGAACTTATTGTTAAGAGTTTGACAATCAAGAATATGAATGAAGTCTTCATGCATCTTGACAAATTTTTGACCATTATGGAAGAATGTGATCCCAATGGAGAGCGTATATCTCATGTACGAAGGGCCATAGAAAAAGACACAATGTTACAGAATTTTTTAGCATAAGAAGAAAAAGAATACAATTCAATTACTTCTTGATAAATTTGAAAACAAAACTCCAGATACTAAACAATAAAAAATAAATACTGTATTTTGACAACCCTTTTTGATGTTTTTTTTACATACCTCTACTTTCAAACAATTTCAACTTCCAAACATCCGTCAGGTATATGAAAAGGCAATTGGGAGATTATGAATTGATTGTAAAGTCATCGCAAAAGTCATCTTGTAACTTTTTTTTTTTGGTCTCTCAATTTCTCTTTTGTCTGGAATTAGAATAACCATGCTCATTTACAATTGTTTGTTAATGAATGGATTCTAGAATCATATATGTATAGTATATTTGTTTTTGTACATATAAAAACTTTGATGTATATATTGAAAATTGGTTCTTACATGAAGAGCAAAGTCAAAATTGTACTTTGAAGTCTGAGAATACTTAGTAGTTGTTTTTTCCCGAAATGCTTAATTAAAAATTCATTCAAAGATCCTAATAAATGTTTTATCTATTTCTTTACATCATGAAGAGAAAAGAAATTTGAATTAGACTACATTGTATATAATATAAACATTATGAATGTGAGGAAGAATATATTAGGGTTTTAATTTGTAGCAAAAAAGATTTAAAACAAAAAGTAACAGTATTTTAATTTGATAATAGTAAAAAAATATAATATCACGACCCATGAAAAAAAAATTAAAAGAATAGAAAAAAACTTTTTATAATAAATTTTATATAAATATCTATGAGTATGTGATTATATATCTTTTAGCCATCAAGTAGTAAAAATGTATATGATTATATGTTATGCATAAAATGTAAGTTTGGATATTATAGTAAATGATGTTATACGTTTTAAAATAGCCAATTGCAAGTTAAAGACTTCAACTTTCATTCATAGAAAAACAGTGAAAAAAGACATTAAACACAGGCTTGCTAATTGCTAGGCAGTGAGGGTTTGAACTTTTTTTCATCCTTTTTATTCTTTAAGATATCCATTTACCAGCTGTTATTGCATGGTTAGTTGGTTACTGGTGCCTAAAAGAAAAATCATAAATCTATTAAGTCTTAGAAAATTTCCCAGGTCATAGCCGTGATAGGTGGATATGCTGCCATTACATTGCAAAACTCCATAACTTATACTATAAATAGTTATTTCTAAATGATTACTGGAAATTATGTGAAATATACAAAATGCAAAAGCAAACTAATCTTTTCATTAAGTTCTATGAACAGTGATATAAAACGATTGGACAGTACTTTGAAAAATAATTTGTCTCTTGTAAAATATATTACTGTATTTCATTTTGACCATAATTATTGAATTATAGTCTAAAAGAAAATTTTAAAAACATTTTAACTCTATTTGATTTAATCAATCTTTATATGAAAATATAATTTCACAGTCTGATGAAAAGAGAAATAATATTTTAGTATAAAAGAAAAAATGAAAACTTAAAAGTTTGTCTATATGCATTTTCTTTTTTTTTGCTGGGGCAAAATTTAAATTTTTTTTTTATTATTTCATTGAGTAGTTACTTATATGTATGTATGTATTACTTGTATGTATGTAATAATTTATAAGTATAGGATATATCTAAATAAAAAATACTAAAATGCATTGGAAATATAAAATCAGTAACTGCCACAAATTAAAGATCATAATGGGTGTTGATGAATACATGATTTCTCAGGTTTTAATCTTTTCATATATTATTAATTTGTTTAGTAGATAGAAATTTATATCAACAAAATAATCACATATAATCAAGAAACTAGTTTGGGGATATGGGTATAATAGCATTTTTATCTTACTGAAAATGGCTTGAGAATAGAATTAAGAAAAGTGTTCTTAAAAAGCATAGATAGGTCCTTGTGTTGTAGTTATTACATTTGCCTACCATCTCTATGCATTGGATTCACATCATATTTTTTTCAGATAATTAGAATTTTTTAAGTAAAGCAAGAGTATAATATGTTTAGATTGCTGGCATTCATTATTGGGTAGAAAGTAGTATCTGGCTATTGACAGCTATACAATAAAAGAAGTTCCAGGATAATAGATTGTTCAAATCATTATTGATTTACTGACTAAAGAAAAAAATAATTGTAATATGGTGCAACTTATATTATGAATAACATAAATATCCACTAAAGTTGATAGTGTATTTTTATTTTTACTTAGTTAAGGAAATATTTAAAGAAATCAAAATCTTAAGCGATCATATTTTCAAAATTCATTTAATTTGTGATTTGTTAGATTATTTGTTGACAACATTTTTTATTATTACAGGTTGAACACTGTTAATCTATCTCTTTATAATTTAACACCTATCATATGAACAAAACTAAAAGGAATTATTTAAATTTTTATGATTTCTAGATTATTTATTTTAATATGCATTAGACTTTATTTAATTAACAATTTTTTATTTATCTTCAATGCTTACACATTAAATAATAAGCAACAATACAGTAAATAAATTAAAATATAAAAATTGAAGATGAAACTTTTTAAAAGAAATATCCATAAATTAATAACTCTAATTTGCCTTTTTTCCCCTTCAAAAATTAATAAAATGAAAACTTTTATAAAGACATTGACAAATTTCAATGCTTGACAAAATAATTTCAGTAAATAAAAAAAATGGGGATAAGAGTACTATACATTTTTGCTATCTATTAATTTTTTTTGATTATATAAAAACAATAACAAATAGGATATCATTTTTCTAAATATCTATTCAAAAACTTCTATGATCTAAACAAAATTTTTACATTAAATATATCAGACTTTACACATACTTATAAATAAAATAAAATTACAAAAAAAAAAATCAAGTCTTATGTCACATGACCTAATTTAGCAAGCTTGTTTACAAATGTTATATATAGAGCTTGCAAATAAGCTCTTAACAAGCTTTGCAGAATACCCCCAACCCCAGACGGGTTTCTGCTACTGGCTTCCTCAGTGAGACATATATGGATTTCTGAAAATTTCAGATTTTTCTATTTAATAGTTATCCATTAGATAAAGTGCTGGGCTTGTCCTAGTATTTTTAATCTAATGCTTGAATATCCTAGCACCTAACTGAGGAAGCCAGTATCAGAAACTGAACTGGGTTGGGGATATTCTGCAATGCTTGTTAAGAGCTTATTTGCGAGCTCTGTATATAACATTTGCAACACAAACTTGTTAAATTAAGTCATGTGACATATGACTTTATTTTTTGCTATTAAGGCTTTGGTGATTTTATATTGCTAAAGTTACTAATATATGGTGTGTCTGAACTTGGTTCAGTCCCATATGGCTATTTAAGTTAGATAGCTGGATTGGAAGACATGGATGTCTGAAATTTTTAGATTTTCTACTTAACAATTATCCATTAGATAAAGTGCTGGGCTTGTCTTGGTATTTTTAGTCTAATGCTTGAATATCCTAGCACCTCACTGAGGAAGGCAGTAGCAGAAACCGGTCTGGGGTTGGGGATATTCTGCAAAGCTAGTTAAGAGCTTATTTGCGAGCTCTATATATAATAAAATTAAAAAAACATTCAATAGATATTTATAAATTAATAAGCTTATTGTAGTAAATTGTCTTTTTTAAAAAAAAAAATCTTACAAAGATGGATAAAATACCTACTTTTGAAATCCAAAATTTGAAAAAATTCTGAATCCACGAATTTCAGATTAATGACATTTTATCTACATATAAAATTAATGTATGTATAATATATACCAGAATTAATATTTTATTGTTTTCCATTTAATATTTAGTATTCTATCATGAAATAGATTCTTTAAAGATACACATTTATGATGGA
Organism: Epiperipatus broadwayi; assembly: GCA_028023455.1. Taxonomy (NCBI): domain Eukaryota; kingdom Metazoa; phylum Onychophora; class Udeonychophora; order Euonychophora; family Peripatidae; genus Epiperipatus; species Epiperipatus broadwayi. Next base: position 36,928 of record JAQFVV010007891.1, read on the forward strand.
AATAGGATAAAAAGTTTATTGTTAAATTATTATAAAAACAGTTGAATTATTCAATCAGGAAGGGTCCAGATTCAAGGAGTACTGAATTAACAGTATTCTATTTATATAACAATAATATGTATGCACAGATACACTATTCATATAGTTTCTTCTTTTTTTTTTTAGATGATAAAATGTGCAAACACAAAAGAAAAGTATCAAGATAATTAAAATGGATTTACATGATAAAGGTAAAGACCAACCACATTTGCTTTCTGGTTATTGTCCAGATGAGAAATGTCAAGCCAAATTATTTTTCCCTGCTTTTGATCCTAGTATTGAATGTACAGATTGTGGTCAGCGTCATGAACAAAATACATTAAAAAAAATTGAAGTAGTTACTAATCCAGATGTTGCTTTGCACAACTTCATTCGGAATATGCTTGTGAATACTAAAGCAAAAAAGGGAACAGATTCTGTAAAAGTATTAGGGCTTTCTAATTATCATTGTAAACTTTTATCACCCTTATTAACATCTTATGGTATGGATATAAAAACAGGCAAGGCACGATTACTGAAAGAAATGAATCAAGGTACTATTTTTGATTGTGGAGTTTTAAGCAATAGAGTATTTCTTATAGATCCAGAGCATATAAATATTGTTGGATATGGTTTAGATATTTCTGGTAGTGCCAGGTATTTGGACACTACTCTTCAAATGATTATGAAAGCCAATAATAATGTACAATGTCTGATACCAATTCATGCTGATGGAGATGGGCATTGCCTTGTTCATGCCATTTCTCGTAGTCTTATTGGAAGAGAATTATTTTGGCATCCATTGCGTTCCAGTTTAAAAGCACAATTTGAAAAACATCTAACTAGGTACAAAGAATTATTTCATGATTTTTATAATGATAAAGACTGGGAAGATATTATTGCAGAATGTGATCCCTATTTTCATCCTTCCAATGGAGAACCTCTTGGTCTTCGTAACATTCATGTATTTGGATTAGCAAATGTTTTAAAAAGGCCAATCATTTTATTAGACTCTTTTAGTGGCATGCAAAGTTCAGGAGATTATTCAGGTTTGTTAATTTATGTTATTTGCATTGTAGTAATAATATTTAAATTAATTTTAATTATTAAAAAAATTAATTGTTTTTTGTTCTATTTATTTATTTATATATATTTTTTAATAAATATTAATACATGCTTGTGCCATACAAATACATATATGAGGAAAAATCAGTAAATAGAATAGTTACAAAAGTCTATAAAAAAGCAAAATGAGATGTGAATCTTAAAAAAAAAAAAAAGTACTATATATATCATCTCCATTAGTTGTTAATGTATTTTTCCTGCCATTTTATTATTTTCTCAAACCAGCAAAATAGAATGATTTTATATGTTATCTCAGTCACATGTGTACCACTGTGAGCTTTGAACATTCTTGAGAATATTTCTATGTAAGTTATAAATAGTTTGACACAAACAGTTTAAATTAATATCTGGAAACATTTTTCTGGTCTTTGCTTGCAGAAAGTTTATTTGCTCACAAAAAGAACTCATAGATGTTGCTTTTCAATAATGTGGTTCATTTTGACTAAAACCATGTGTTGTCATCTATTCTTACATTGAGAAAGTCTGTTATTTCTGTTACAGTTTCTATTTTATTTTGTGAAGTATTCATTGACTTTCCTCTGAATATATTGTATGATGTGCACACATAAGTTTATAAACTACATCATAATGATATAATAGTTTTTGATTTATTTATTATTTTAATAAACAATATATGTATTTTCAATATGTTTATGCTTATAAAAAGGGGTGGAAGGGGAAAGGGGGAGAGAACAAAAAAATTGACAAATATCATAATTATAAGAAAGGAGAAATCAAGAGAATAAAAAAAAAATAGAAATTGAAAAACTTGCAGTAAATAGTTTGGAATCATTTATGGAATTTGCTCTTGGATAAATGACTGACATTATGATGCATATATGTAGATATAATTAATTTAAAAGATATTTGGCATGTATAACTTTTTTTTTTGGCAAAGATAAACATAAAACACATTACATTTAAACTGTCTTCCGAATTAGAAATTTGCATCTGTTTATTAGATATGTGTAGTACAGCTGGGAAACATGTTTGGTTTATAAATTTTATAAAATAATAAAAATATATAGAACAGCTTTATAGAAAATATTTTCTATAATAGCTGTTATATATTTTTATTATTTTTTATAATTTATATGAAAAAAACAAACAGTATAATGGTTTTTGATATTTATAAATTGTATTTATGATATTTCATTTTTCACAATTTTTTATTTTATTTGGACATTTAATAATTTATATCAGTTTTTCATCACGTTTGAATTTCAAATGTATGAAAATATTAACTTGAAACATTTTTAAGGCATTGTATTCTAATATTTAGGGAGGCTCTCGATTTTTAATTTATATTGGGTTAAGATTTATTTCATGTTAAATATTTTTTTGGGTTTTTGCTAGTATATTACTTATTGTTAGTTGTTAATACTGAATATTTCTCTTTACAATTTAAAATAAAAATCACAAATGATAAAAAAATAATAACAATTCTTCACTTTAAAATGCGATACATAATATAAATTTGTTTTATTTTGTAATTTGTTTACCAATTTAAAAAGATGATACTATAGTCAATTCAGCTTATTAGAGTATTGGTACATAATAATGTTGCTTTATCATATAATAGTTGTAAAAAAAAATTTTTCAATTTTTTTTTTTTTTTGTAGTCTAAATATTAGTTATTGTTTTTTAGCCCTTTGTGATATTTATTTTTTCATAGTGAAAAAATTGATTTCCTAAATAATTATTTATTTATTATTAAAAAAAAAAGGAAAGATACAGAACAATCAAAAATTAGAGATATATAATAAAATTCTTCAATATATGGTTTCATAATTCATAGGAATATGTGTAAAAGCTAACTATTCGGTATACATTTCCATTTTTTTGAAAGCTTTGAAGATTATCACCTTATCCAATATCAATATCTTTTTTACTGAGTATGTTATGGCAGTAAATAGAAAATATTTAGTTTATTATTTAATAATTTTTTAAGTTTTAATAAGTAGACTAAAAAAATTTTTTTAGAACAGTAATCTGACTATCCTTAGCTAGAAGATAAAACTGCTTAAACTGTCACCCTTCAGTAATTGGCAATTCCATTGAGGAATGCCTTCTTCACTCTTCCTCTTAGGAGCTGTTAGAGAAGCTTAATAATAAAAATAATTTCGATCTTAAATTAATTTTAATAAATATTAAAAGCATTTAGCAGAGAATTCTTTCAAAATTAAGATAAAGATAACTTTTTTTATATTTATAATTGTTATAACTTGAAAAATGAATAGCTTACTTTTTACTTTAAAAAAATTATAAAAGATTTTTTGAAAAAAAATTGTTTATAAATTGTCTTAATGTCAAGCTGTTCTGATAAATGTATATTGACAACAATGTATGTAATCTGCTTTAGATTTAAATAAAATGATCAATTTTTTTTAAACACCGCCATCCCTAGTTTTTTTAATAGTAAAACAGGATGTATAGTGTTGAACATTTATCAATTTGTCTTAATTATGTAGTCAACCATTTTTTTTTTTATAATTGGTCTGTATTGTTAAATAAAAATAAATTATGGACTCAATTCCTGTAGAAATAGGATGTCCTTTATCCCCTTCACTTGTGATGGAATGCATCAAATTTCAACTATATTTTTATTTTTACAGCCAAAATATTAATACTCATTTGACTAAATCAGATTAAATTAGGTCTTTCATTCTTTTGTTAATAATTTTCAAAAATTCTTGCTACAAGGTAATTGGGACATGAGCTGCAGTTACTGTAATCAACTGGTTATTTTGTATAAAAATATAAATTATAATGTCATAAAACAATGGAAAAAAATCATATACTTTACAAAATGAAGCAAATTTAAAAAAAAAAAAATCTTGAAAATGTTAATAACATTTTACATTTCATAATTATAATGAATATGTTGAGAAGGTCTTGAGATAAGAAGAGAAATTGGAAAAGAGAAAGAAATTGTTAATTGTGGCAATCTGAAGATTAGAGCATTAGTCTAAAAGGCTTGGAAAGAATTGTGAGACTGATATGCAGGTCTTGGTAAATAACTAATATTGATGATAAATTAATTCAATCAAATAACAAGCAATATAACTAATCAAATTATCACAATACTCCTCTGTTGCTGATATTATTTTAACTTTCGACCTAGAACTTTACCCACATACATATACTATATGTATAATTTAAAATAGTTATGATATTTATGAAAATAAAAATAATAATAATATAGTGATGCTTTTTAGTGTGAAACTGTAAACCAAAGTTCCCCAATCTTTTTGGTCCCTACACCAGTAAATTATTCAGTATCCCCTATTCCTTATAATAACAAATAAGCAATTGTAGAATATAGCATGCAGAGGAGATGCAGTTGCCAAGGAGATAAGTCTCGAGGAGCCAATCTGGCAATTTTACTAGCTATTTTGAATCTTAACCAGACATTTTGAGTCATCAGACTCTGCAATAAGAAAGAAGTCTATGCAAGTTTACTATGTCTGTGGCCAAAAAGAGACCTGAAATGTGTGACTGACAAATAGAACCAACATAGAATAGTCTGGAAATCTTGATAACATAACTATTTTTGGAATATATTAGTAGCATAATATACTTATTTACCTGCTATTAACTGTACCCTCTGGACAAGCTCCCTGTACCCCCTGGGGCACAGGTGCCCCATATTGGGAACACCTGTTGTGCACAAAATAATACAATATATTGTTGTAAAGCATATCAAAAAGATCTTTAAATATAACAACATATTTATAAAAATGATCAGAATTATTCAAACTATGGTATTCCCTTTGACTGTCTAATGATGTAAAAGTTTGACGCTGAAAAATATAAGTGAGGATAGTAAAAATATTGATGCTTTTGAACAAGCGATCTGTTAAAATTATTGTTTTACCTTGGATAGCAAAGAAAATGATTAACAATTAGTTGAATTAGAATTGAAATTTTCACTTGAGAATTTGATGATAATTGAGGTTCTTATCACAGCATTGAGAAATTATAAAATAAAATTGATTATTCTGGAGGAAAACTAATTACATAGTTGTCAGATATCAAAATCAACTTAATGCCATCTTATAATTATAAACATATATGTATATATAAAAATATTAAATTAAAAATCACTTTATATTTTAAAAATATTTCAACTCATTATATAGTAATCAAATTTCTGAAGGGGTTTCATTAATTTTTTTATTATTTTTAATTCATTATTCGAAAGAAATGGCTCAACTATGATTAATTAGACAACTGAATATTATGACCAATGTTATCAATCTAGCATCTCAATTTTATAGCTACATCATTAAATTTAAAGAGCCCACATAACAGTTAAAAAAATTCTCCTGAACTTAAAGAATGGGATAAAACAAACATTATCCATACAAATTAGTTCTACAAAAGTAGAATATTTTTATATCTTTGGATGAATATTATTTATAAAATGAAAAAGATAAATTTTAATTCATCTATCCACCTTAGACTTTATCATCATAATTTTGTTGGAAAACTATTAAGATTTTGCAGCTTTATGAATAAAGTAATTTATCTTGAGCAGTTTCATCTAAAAATGAGCATATCATTCAAGAGATAAAGTCTTCTCTGTTCATTATAATTGAGAAAAGAAAAAAAAAAATAGATTTTTGATTACTTGAATGGAATTATTATATGTTAATGCTTCAATATCCATATGATCTCTCATATAACTGATCATCCAGTAAATAGTTATGGATCACATCAAATATCTAATTTTAATACTTCTTATTTATTTTCAAAGCAATATAGTTTTTAAGCCATTCCTTTTGAATAAATGTTATAAATATTTAGTGAATTATGTGTTTCAGCTGTATAAAAGGTTTTAATTTGTTCTTCAAATATATTACATACATAAATTGTTTCATTATATATATTCATAATGTTTAATCATACTATTCTTTGTACTTATATTTAAATTATTTCAATATTCAATCTGTAGTTTTATTTCTCTTTTTTAATAATACAATACAGCCCTTATTATGAGATGCACAATAACAAATTGCATTTTTATCTGAAGACAATATCAAATCTTATTACTAATTCATAAATTAGCAGGCTATTACTCAGAATATTATTCCCAGTTATACTTTTATTTATAAGTAAAAATAAAATACATATTGATAAATAAAAATTTGCTTACATTCACTTATATAAACATACACAAGGTTTTTTAATGTAAATCTCACTACAAATATTTATTTAATTTACCACATAATCTTATTACATTTTATCCATTCATTAGGTATTAATGACTATCAACTTTTGATCTATGTAGATATGAATAAATTATCAATAATATAGTAAATGTATGTCAAATCTATAGCTATAGTGGCAGAATTGAATGCCTAATAAAGTCATTTGTGAATCTGTCTCCTGACTGGAATCTGTATAAATTACTTTATAATATTTTATTAATAGGTTTCTTTAAAAAAAATCCATATGCTAAATAAATAAATGACAATCAGTGCTCAAACATGAAGCATATGTAAATTATTCAATCACTAGATATTATAGTGATTAGTGCTCAATCATCAATCTTGGTAGCAGATTGAAATTTTGAGCTCATCAATATAAAAACAAGAGAACATGTATTAGATTCTGCATTAATGATTTCATGATCAAAGAAAGCTTTATGCTAAAATGTTATATTTTAATGGATAAAAAGTACGTGATTCAATATTAATCATGTCTAAGAGTTTTTCATTTAGTATACTAAATGACTTTCTCTTTTTATTTTACATTATTAGAGCAAGTTTAAATTAATTATTTAGATAAAATTACAGTTTTAAGATTGGGAAAGGTGGATTAAACACATGCATTTTAGTCAATTGAAAAGGCAGTATATACTGTATATAAAATTTATCATAAATATAAAAATACTTCAATAGAGACTAAAAAATAAAATTAACTTAAACCAAGTTTAATTTTGACGAATTAGTATCGTAATCATGATTATCAGCACCACTAAAAAATTTTAAACCCCATTTTTTTGCTTACTTGAATGCTATTAGCTCTTTGATTTATCATTTGTTCATTATACACAATAAACCAAGCTTCCTTAATCTTTTGTTTTTTTATTCTTTTCTTTCATCACAAATTACCTTAACAGTATAGGATCAAAAACATGTCCATGTTTTTTTTTATGACTATAAAATACAGATGCATTTTTAAAATCAGTTATGTAAGGGAATGCTCCATCATTCTTATTCTCAAATTCACTTTGCTTCATTATAGTATATATGTGGACAACTCAATTTATTGCACTCTACAGATATGACATTAGACCGATCCAATTTTTCTAATTCTTCCTATTATTAATCAACCTATTCAAAATTATAGGAGTCCTAAATCCAACAATGAACTTATCTGTGCATATCTTTCCAATTTTATTTCCAATACCCTGTACATATGGTAGCTCCATTTCTAACTTTTCTGTTCTCATACATATTTCTTTTAAAATGCTTACATATTTATAAATATCAGTTGCATTAAAATCAGATTTTATATCACAAGTATAAATTTTCAAATTATCAGTCTTTTCAGAATTAAGTTTACATAAATCGTTAATAATATTTATTGGTCACTCATTAGACTAGAGATTATCCAATAATGAATAATATTGCTGTAGTGTAATTTTCATTGTACCACTCTCACACAAGGTAAGGAATGTTTCCTATCCAGTTGTAACAAGTGTTAAAAGTAGATAAAAAGGATTCCCTACCTTACATGACGGTGATGTAATAAAAATTACACTACAGAAATATTTTACATAAATAGTTGTTTCAATACAAAAATGCCCTCAAACTTGTGAATTAATGTGAGATTGGTACTTGAAATCTCATATTGACACATCCTCCTCCTAATATTAAATGGTTTAAATCATTTTATAATTCAGTAAATTAAGGATCTACTTTATTTTTAAATTTAAATAACAAATTTTCCCATCTTTTTCAGTATCTTTAGTTCAATTTAATTCCAGTTTTTTATTTAATTCATTAAACATGTAATCAATAATCACCTCTTTATATATTATTCCAATATTGGAACAATTATATTATTCTCTCTGGATGCCAACACTAAACTATAAACAACTGCACCAATATACAATCCCATCGGCCAAATTTTTGTCATTTCATATACATTTCCTCTAAATGCAGTTACAACATCATCATTAATTCAAGTTAAGACATGATGAATAAATTCATGCTTGTATTTATTATTTTTTATTAAGTAATAATTCATCAATAATTTTAATAGAATGAATATAAAATGGCCTTGTTGGATATAAGTGAATTATATAAGTAGGAAAGAATCTACTAAAATTGATGAATTATTATACTTAAAATAAAATTATTAATAAATACAAACAAGCCTTAATTTCTTCACATTTTAAACTGGATTGATGATATTGTGGAAATAATTTATGATTATTCTATACTTCTCTATCTGGTATATATTGTACTGTTATATTTGGTACATGTATTTGGCATTCTATCATGAAAGAAGATTGCTGAGAGATAAGTATATTTTATAAAATATAATAAAAATATTTTTAAAAAATATAGATTTTTCTAATTTAATAAAAAAGATATTATTTTTATTGTAGTTACTCTGATAATCAAAGAAAATGTACATGTAGATTTTTTTAAGATAAGAAAAAAATATAATTAACTGTAATTAAGAAGGGAGGTGTGATATTTCTTTTCTCCCTAATTAAATGTGGCCAATCGGAATGTGGATAGACAATATGAACTTAGTAGATGAAAAAAGAAAAAAAAAAATAGAGATTGTATATAATTAAACATTGTTTAAATTTTGTAAAGTGTTCATTCTTTTTGGTTGATGAAATTATGCTAGTCCATAAACAAAAATGAATGTTATATTAAAGATATAAAATTATGTATTGTAAGTTATAATTAATATTGTAAATTAATTATAATACAAATTAGCTTAGCAGGGGAATTAAATTGCTGAAGAGATAAAGAAAAGTGTGAATAGGTTTTTGCGTGATGGAATTGGGCCAGTCATGTAGAAAAGTGACCTTGAGAGCTTTGATTGATTCAGGAATTCTACAAATTAGATTACTGTATTCTTCATTGAACGGTGTATTGCAGAACAAGATCCCGAAAGCTGTATAAATTGTTTTGCCTCATGTTTGTTTTTACCTGTAGGAATAATTCAAACCAGATGCATTGCTAAGCAGTTATGGTCACCGATGCATTCTTCCTAGCCTAAAGTTGAGAGGATGCCTTGATTCAAAATGCCATGCCTACATGATACAAGACCCTACTTAGCAAGCTAATAAGAAAAATAACACTTCAACTGAATATAATGGATCTATAGTTCGTATAAATAAGAAAACTATGGCCATGATATACACCTATTATATCACTCATTAAATTCATTTAAAATAAATAATAGATAAGATTAATGAGAGCTCTATACTTAACTTTAATGGTTATAAAATTATACATTTTAACTCACATTAATAACAACCTATATAGACCCACTTCTAATTTACAATTTATGTTATGTCTATGATTCGTAGGAGTCAAAAGTCTGCTGAGCACATAAAATAAAACAATTTGTAAGAAAGCTTTTCTCAATGTGGTTATCGTATATTTATAATTACTTAAATGGTTATCTGAACTAGTAATATAAACTTTTAATGAACTTATAAGAATAAGATAAATGAACTAAACTTTATTATTGCTAACAGAATACCTAATTGAATTTGTAATTAAGAATGTGTTATATGTCTATTCTATGTAATTTTATATTTATATGTTAATGTTTAATAATATTTAGTAGGGTAGTATTAATAAATGATTCTGTATTTATAGTGTGTAATTACTTGTTTAGTAAATCTCTGTGATAATTTAAATTCAGCAAACTTCATGATTTAGATTTCTCCATATATGAATGCTAATACACATCCAATAACAAAAAAATACTGTAATTAGAAAGAAAAGGAAAAAATTCAGTCTTTATTAATTAACCTTGTGACAGTGTATTCAGCTAATATGGTCCACTGAACACTGGCATCTGAAATAAAGCTGTCATAAGCTATAGTTTCTTTTTTATATCATGTCATTTAATAGTACTCGGGGTTAGATTAACCAAGAAATATAATTGCTATTTTCTTAATATTTATTTATTAAATTAGAAAGGAAAGAGTCATTTGGTCATATCACAAAGTTTAAACTGTTATACATATGTATAGGGTAAATAGTTAAGATTCCTTTAGTAACCAGGATCTGTGAATAAAAAGGACTTCTGGAGGAAAAAAGCAACGACCCAATATAATATATATACCTCGTTATGGATTTCAAGATTGAATAATTATATCCCCATTAAAATATATATAATTGAGTAGATCTTTTTATAATATTAGGATGAGAAAATTAGATTGAATCCTTGGGTTTAGAATGCATTGTGAAAGATATTTGTTATGTGAATATGAATCTTAATTAGCACTCCCTCATCAAATTTAGCAGAGAAGTGCAAATGAAAGTAGTTAATTTAAATTTTAAAATAGAACCTCCATTTAGCATAAGTATAAAAAAATTATTAATATAAAAGCAAAATATGGAGAATAAAGGAAAACTATTTGCCATATCTCACCTTGCCTTCAAATAATGTACTAGTCCAGATTCTTATAATGATAGGATTGAGCATTAAGAGAGAACATATAGTCAATGGCAAAAACAGGCCAATAGTTTAATGATGCTCACTGAATTTAAATATTTTCATTAATGTTGGAGATCCAGTAATAAATAGTCAGCCTTTTTGAAGATAAGGTCAGAGAACAACTGTTAAACCTGAATAACAGTAGCCTGATTCCTCATATATAGTCGAAGGAAACTTCTAACCTGAATAGCAGGGCTCATTCTCCAAACTATAGCAATTTAAGCTAATGGTTATGCAGTGAGACAAAACCATGCTGACTCGAGGCAAGCTGTCATTATAGCCAAAGGGTCGCCATACCTACTCATGATGTAGGCTGTCATATTACAGCTGGAAATGAGTAAGAAATCTATAAGGGAATGTATAGTCTCTTCAACAGTTCACCCTAGAAGTCGGAACTGTATCTCACCAACAGTAGCAGGTTGATAGCTATCTATAAATAACATGTAAATTGAGTATACATTTTGTATCTATATATTACTAATAAATATATTATAAAATGTATATATAATTGTTTGTGTTTTATATGTATAATCATGACTAAACACAACATTGTTCTAAATTACTTTTTTAACAAATATTATTTATATATTAATGCATGCTCCTAAATCCCTTCATTTTGGATTTCAGACCAATCCATATCTTATTTACTTATTTGTATATTTATACATTTATGAAATGTAATATTTTTAATGTGAATGTGCTGTTATATTTAATGCAATGCTGTGTCAAGAGTTATGACACAACAAAAATGAAATCACTTTCATTTGTTTTCAAGTTTTTATAAGGCTATTTTATACATAGCTTTTCACATATACAGACATGGTATTGTACTGCTGTAGATTTGCATCAGCTCAATAATTTATTACTGAAATAATTTTAATTTGTACAGATGATTTCTAGACTATTAATATCAAAATTATTGTATCGTGATAATTAAATTTAAATTGTTAAAAGTAGATAATCATAATTACAAAAGATATACGAGATATTATGTGGATTTATAAATTTTGTGTGAATAATAATGCATATGTATATATATTGTAACCTTATGGTTGGGCTCGGTTATGTCGAGCCTTATTTAAGTAGTCAAATGTGAAATATTTTAAATTTTAATTGATAATAATTGAAATATATTAAATCAGAGTATTATATTAGTGGTATATTATAGTAGTTGCCAAATTTTATTTTAAAATTAAGTAAATTTTATCAGTAAATCTCCTGAGAGTGATAAAGACTCAGACTGTTCAAGATATGCTAAGCCCTCTGGCAGGATATGTATGAGATTTCATATGCAGTTTGTTAGGTGGACTAATTTTCAATAATATTAAAATGATAATTTAATAGTGTTATTATTAATTTGAAAGTATAAATATGTTTTGATACTTTATTATTATTAAACAATAATTAGAAAGATTTAAATTTACAACTTTTCTAAATTTATATTTGTAATCAATCCTTAAGCATTTTTTTATTGTGATTTAAAATAGTATTGAACAGCCTGATTAATTATCACTAATGAATATGGGGGGAGAAATATTAATTATATGCACATACCACACTATCATTTGCCTATTTTTTTTTCTTGTACCACAATTCAATTGAATAAATGATATAAATAACTTAACAGAGTTTGTAGAGGGAGGATTATTAAGAGAACAAGAAAAAGACAATAACATCTGAACTATAACAAAATTTAAAAAAAAAGCTGAAAGTAATAATACTGGATTTTGAATTGACCCGAATTAAAATTTATTGTGATTCTTAAATTATGGAGTAGAGAACTTTATTTTCTTGCATTCTTTTGACCTATTTATCTATCGATTGACAATCGCCAGGACTTCACATTAAAGGAAAAATGGAAACTATTTTTGAAAATAAGTACTTCACTAAAAGGGATTTCAAATCTGAAACCGGACAAGAAATTGTCAGCATAAAATTTTATTTTACATATTATAATCATTATATACCTTTAAAGGTTATGCGTGAGTTATTTAGAATGGCAAGAAAGAAAACAAAAAGAATGAAAAATGTTCTGATAATTATTTTTTTAAAACGCTGATTTGCTTCTTTATTAAAAATGCATATTAGAATATGTTTACCATATTGATAAATGCTAAGAATGTCTAACTTATAGTTCAATGGAATATATTCAGTGCAAATCTTGATAGAAGAAAAATAATAACAGTGGATCATAGTATTATAAAAAAAATGTTTGGAATTACTGATAGAAAAAGAATAAATAAATAACTTTTTAATTACTATTATAGAACGCTATAGCGAGTATTAGTTTCAAGTATTAACAAAAATATCTTAAAATGTTTTAAAATACTGGAATCATTTTTAAAATATTTTAATATATTACTATCGCTAATAATAATAATAAAAAAAATGCTTTTAAGAAAGTTTGCTCTTGTTATCACGATTGAACATATTGAAGTTACAATTAGTTTATAAAAAAACAATGGATCCAAAATTCTGTTATTTTGTTACCATAAAGTCTTGAGAATTTTTTTGTTTTACTTTACCAAATTAAAAAAAATATGGATGCATTGCATTATAAAATTTTGCACTGACTGACAATGATGTCATTATCCCTCATCAGTCAGCTCATAGCGAAGGAATTTAAATTATGGACTAAGGGAATGAAATAAAATATGATGTTTTATTGTTCATGTTTATTATTATTTTATATTAATTTTGGATATATTATTAAGGTATATATAATTTTTATTGTATAAGTATGCAATTACTCTGAAAATAGATACAGTAAAATTATATACATTTTTTTTTTTACTGGTTGGTTTAAAATTGAATATTAAATAAAGTTTGTCTAGATAGAGAGAGATACTCATCCCTTACATTTATGAGAATAGTTTATTGATATTCTATTTATAGGTAAACAGACAAAATAACTTGTTAGAAGTATAGTAGTATTTACTTATAATGTTATTATATAGACTTTTCCATATAAACAGGGATACAATCATTTTATATATTTATTATATTTTGCCTATAATTCAGTAAGTTCACTTTAGTTTGTAGAATTTATGCTATTTTTCATTGACTGTGTGTTTCTTATTATTGCAAATTTTATTATGCTTTTAAAAATATTTTATAGTCATTTGACTTACAGTATGTTTGTTGGTTTCATACACTGTTTAGTATATGCATTGTGTGAAGTAGGATATTTATCTTTTAGCATTTACTGTGAGAATTATTTTATCTTGCCATTGTTTTGATGAGGGTTTATGCTAGTTTCCATTTGATAAGTGTGAGAAACATATAATTTCATCTAATATTGTATCATTGAGATTGTGCATGGGTAGATGGAGTATACTCTCCCATTGTTTATTCCATGAGAGGATTATATTGTTGAGGCTGATAATTAGTTAATGCTTAACTAGCATAATTTAATCCCTAGAGAGGATTATTTTCATGGTATGTATTCTACTTCCCTGATGTCCACACATTTCGTATCTAGGAAAAAGGTATTGGAATCTGCCATATTATTATACAATTATATAATGTTGTTTTGAAGAGCCTCTTTGTTATCTGATCCCTCATGATGATATCTAGTTATTTTCTACCATGTATGGTAAAGTTCTTCATGTTTTAAAATTATATGGCAATGATAAAATAAAGTTAGCTTTAGGGACACTTATTTATCTAAAGTGTTTAACTAAATAAAATGGTGTATGTATTGTGCTCTGGTACCTTGTCAACAGTTAACAAGCAAATGAACAAAATTTATTAATAATTTTAAAACTTGTCTTGTGTATGGCATAATAAGAGATACATATATATATATTGTACCCTTACTTCTCGATGTA